>JBBPBX010001669.1:63240-93170 GCA_038048925.1 Garcialebias charrua | reverse complement strand
GGAGCCTTGCCACCGCGGAGCTTTTTAACCACCTCGGCGACCTCAGCACCAGAGATCGGAGAACCCGACCCAAAGTCCCCAGGCTCTGCTTCCTCAGTGGAAGACGTGCCAGTAGGATTGAGGAGGTCTTCGAAGTATTCCGCCCACCGACTCACAACATCCCGAGTTGAGGTCAGCAGCACGCCACCTCCACCATAAATGGTGTTGGTCTCGTACCTCTTTCCCCCCCTGAGACGCCGGATGGTGGACCAGAATCGCCTCGAAGCCGTACGGAAGTCATTCTCCATGGCCTCTCCGAACTCCTCCCACGCCCGAGTTTTTGCCTCAGCAACCACCCGAGCCGCATGCCGCTTGGACTGCCGGTACCTATCAGCTGCTTCCGGGGTCCCACAAGCCAAAAAGGCCCAATAGGACTCCTTCTTCAGCCTGACAGCATCCCTCACTGCCGGTGTCCACCACCGGGTTCGAGGGTTGCCACCACGACAGGCACCAACAACCTTGCGGCCACAGCTCCGATAAGCTGCCTCGACAATAGAGGCGCGGAACACGGCCCACTCGGACTCCATGTCCCCCGCCTCCCTCGGAACGTGTTCAAAGCTCTCCCGGAGGTGGGAGTTAAAGCTCCGTCTTACGGGAGACTCTGCCAGACGTTCCCAGCAGACCCTCACAATACGTTTGGGTCTGCCAGGTCTGACCGGCATCCTCCCCCACCATCGGAGCCAACTCACCACCAGGTAGTGGTCAGTTGACAGCTCCGCCCCTCTCTTCACCCGAGTGTCCAAGACATGCGGCCGCAGATCAGATGAGACGACAACAAAGTCGATCATCGAACTGCGACCTAGGGTGTCCTGGTGCCAAGAGCACATATGGACACCCTTATGCTTAAACATGGTGTTCGTTATGGACAATCCATGACGAGCACAGAAGTCCAATAACAGAACACCACTCTGGTTCAGATCAGGGGGGCCGTTCCTCCCAACCACACCCCTCCAGGTCTCACTGTCATTGCCCACGTGAGCGTTGAAGTCCCCCAGTAGAACAAGGGAGTCCCCAGGAGGCGCACTCTCCAATACCCCCTCCAAGGACTCCAAAAAGGGTGGGTAGTCTGAGCTGCCGTTTGGTGCATAGGCACAAACAACAGTCAGAGCCCGTCCCCCCACACGTAGGCGAAGGGAGGCTACCCTCTCGTTCACCGGGGTGAACCCCAACGTACAGGCACCAAGATGGGGGGCAACCAGTATGCCCACTCCTGCTCGGCGCCTCTCACCAGGGGCAACTCCAGAGTGGAAGAGTGTCCAACCCCTCTCAAGGAAACTGGTTCCAGAGCCAGAGCCATGCGTTGAGGTGAGTCCGACTATTTCTAGTCGGAACCTCTCAACCTCACACACTAGCTCAGGCTCCTTCCCCACCAGAGAGGTGACATTCCATGTCCCAATGGCCAGCTTCTGTAGCCGAGGATCAGACCGCCAGGGTCCCCGCCCTCGGCCACCACCCATCTCACATTGCACCCGACCCCTTTGGCCCCTCCCACAGGTGGTGAGCCCATGGGAAGGGGGACCCACGTCTCCTCTTCGGGCTGTGCCCGGCCGGGCTCCATGGGTAAAAGCCCGGCCACCAGGCGCTCGCCAGCGTGCCCCACCTCCGGGCCTGGCTCCAGAGTGGGGCCCCGGTGACCCGCGTCCGGGCGAGGGAAAACTTAGTCCATTAATTGTACTCATCATAGGGGTTTTTGGGCTGCACTTTGTCTGATCCCTCACCTAGGACCTGTCTGCCTTGGGTGACCCTTCTAGGGGCATGAAGCCCCTGACAGCATAGCTCCTAGGATCATTGGGACACTCAAACCCCTCCACCACGGTAAGGTGGCAGCCCAGGGAGGGGCGGTAAGGTGGCAGCCCAGGGGCCAATGCACTGATCAGAGAGTACTAGAATTGCATCTTTGTTTGAGGTGTGATCAGTGCAATGTCACAAAATCTATTTCCATCCAGTGTTGCATTAATTTTTCATCAAGATCTTGCATTGATGACGAGGCACTAGGCATGATGAGTGCATCACTTCACCTGTCTCTCTTCTTACCCTGATGAGCCCATCACTCTGGAACAGGGTAAATCTGGACTCATCAGACCACATGACCTTCTTCCATTGCTCCAGAGTCCAATCTTTATGCTCCCTAGCAAATTGAAGATATTTCCAGTTAGCCTCACTGATTAGTGGTTTTCTTAAGGCTACACAACTGTTCAGTCCTAATTCCTTGAGTTCCTTTCACATTGTGCATGTGGAAATGTTCTTACTTTCACTATTAAACATAACCCTGAGTGCTACTGTTGTTGTTTGTTGTTGTGTGTTTTTATTTTTTCTTAATTCAATTTCACCAAACGTTTAAAAGATTGCCGATCACAATCATTGAGGATTTTTTTCCAGACATTTCTTCCTCGAAGACAATAGGTCCCCACTGACCTTCCGGTTTTTAATAATGCGTTGGATAGTTTTTAACCCAGTTTTAGTATTTTCTGTAATCTCCTTAGATGTTTTCTCTGCTTGATGCATGCCAATGATTTGACACTTTTCAAAGAGACTGACATCTTTTCCACGACCACATGATGTGTCTTTCAACATGGTTTAAGAAATGAAAAGCAACTCATTGCACCAGTTGGGGTTAAATAACTTGTTGCTAGCTTAAAGATAATCACTCATGCAGTAGTTATCCAATAGGAGGCTGTACTATGATTAGTTAAATCCAGGTGGTGACTTTTTTTTGGACCAGGCAGTGTAATATCCATATTACATTGAGAGAAAAATAATTAATAAACAATAATTAATAAACAACACTTCTGCTTTCAATTTTCATGCTAATCTTAGTCTTGTCTGCCATCCATTGCTTTATTCACATTTGCAACCCATTTGCTCAAAATGTCTTAATGTACCTCAAGTAATTTATGGTGAATTTATGTATTAGAGTAGAATTTAAAAAAAGATGGTAAAGGTGTACTTTTCAAACCCGATTTGTCTTAAAAATCTAATTTCTTTGCCATTCTTTTCATTCATTGTTTAAACAGGCCTGTGAAAAGAACAAAAACAACATTAATGAGAAGTTTGTAGCAGTCACCTTCAGTAAACAGAGGTCTGTTTCCAGCTCGTGTCCAACTAGAATGGTGTCGGCACTGATGAATCTCAACAAGGTCTCCTGTACCTCTCTGAGAGGGGTACGATTACCCTTCATGTCCGCCTCACTGATGCCTGAAAACCTACACAAGTTTCACACAGGCCATTACCAGAAAAGACTGAGGCATAAGAAAACATCTGGGGGAAAAATGAACTACTGAATACATTTAAAAAAATTAAAATACAGTATAAAAATCAGGCACGTGTCAGAAATAGGTTACTTTCATGCTATAATCTAAGTGATTTGTAGAGTTTCTGTTTATCCATTTAACTTTTTACAAAGTCTTAATGATGTCCAGGAAATTTTTTAGAATTTGTGCATTTTTAGCTGCTTTGAGAGCACAAGCAAGCTTCTACTTTTTGGCAAATATGAACAAAATTGAAGCTTTTAGTTTAGAAAAGCTGATTCTAATGCTTAGTGGTATTACCTGGCATTATAGTCGATCACCTCGTTATCGGGTCTGACAAAAGTGTCATAGATGACCTGAAGGTTAGAGTTGGCCACAGTCACTCTGGACAGCTCCAAACCTTGAAGAGTGTAACACTACAGACATTCACACAACACACTATTTTACTGTGCATCTACACTTAAACATAGAAAATTCTACCTATAAAAATAGTTGTGCCATCAGGAAAGTCTGCATGATAAACGTCTTACATAAAAATGTCTCATTACCAAAAATAAAACTATTGCTTCAATACAAGAAAGTTCATGCTCAATAATCCAGGTACCAAATCCAATAATTCTTCTGCTTCAATACATTTACTCAAAGACCAAATTAAAATACTTCTGACATTTTAAAATGAGGTTTTACTGAATGTTTTAGTCTGTTTAAATGTTACTTTATGAGGTCATATTTAAACAGTAAATTACTTTACTTTAGCTGTCTTTCTTTTAGTGTTGAATAAGTTTTGATATCAAAGCCCGGAATAAAAAAATAAAAAAAGGACATTACCATTTCACAATCCAAGGAGTAAACCCCAGGACAGCTCGTGTCTGAGGGATGTCTCTGGGCAGTAGAAACAAACCCATCCAAACTGAGAGAATCATGGACATGCAACTGCTCAGGATAAAAATATATATATATTTTTAAACATATCTTTTGGCAGATTTAATAGTTGCAATCTCTCTTTTTCACCTTAAACACCTGACATCCAGGAACTCCCATGGTTCCCTGACAGCAGCTGTAGCGAGTCTCTACTCCACCTGGCACTGAAAGATTCAAAACATTGTCCCATCTTATACACACACGCACAAACCTTGAAATTTTTTGTTAAATTTCAATGTTCTGTTATCAGTGTTTAAAAGCATTACAGCACAGTATAGTACTACCATTTTAAATATTTTAAGAAAAGCAGCTTGTAAGCATGTCAAATCTGGGCATATGGTAAAAATGATCAGCTGGTTGCTGACCTCTTTTCTCAACTCCTTTCCCATAATGGTAGTTGCACTCCTGCTTGCGGACGTGTTTGCCTGTTTGACTCACAGAGTATGTGGCTCCACATCGACAGCAGATCCTCTTAAGGGCTTTTAGCAAAAATAAAAACACTGATTACCAAAAGAAATGGACTGAAACGTTACTCCATCAAATCCCAGTGACCCCTCTAGTGGATAAATATGATAACAGCCTGCATGGCTGCAATCAGTTTACTTACGATCTGTATTCACTTTCTTGTCAGTAAAAGAAACAGCAGAACCAGGTTTTTCTGGATGCTGGACAGGATAGTTGTTTTCAATAATTTTTTCATCAGTCAAAATATAATCTTTCAAACTTTCATACAAAGCCAAATCATCTGTTGAGAAGGGAAAAAAACAGTAAGTACAGTATATGTAAAAAAAATAAATTTGATAAAAACTGTATTCAAAGGAAAGAAACTACTTTTGACCATTTTGTTTTAACTTCTTCTTGTTAAATGGGATGTTGCCTTTTGGTCTTTGACTCTGGACCTTTGTTTCACCTGTACCAGAAAAAGAGCACGCTGACTTCAATTCATAATCTTTAAGTTTTGTTCACTCATTTTATAAAACGTTTATTTTCTCACTTTTAGCGGCAACGTTTTGGTTCTTCAGCCTCTTCAGTGCATTGACTGCAACAATCAGATATTTAAGCTTGTTCATGCTACAGTTGTAGACACTCCTCTCCTCAGCGAGGGCCTATCAATAATATCAATAATCAAGTTTGTCATTGAAAAAACATTTATAAAACAACATGCTTACCTTCTCAAAAGCATCATTGACATCGAGTGTCGTTTTGAGAAACTCCTCTGTGAACATGTTCACATAACGCTGACGAACATCATGGGGAACTTTGTCCTTCGCAGCCTCAGAGGGCTGCTTCAGCTTTCGTTTAACTGGAGGTCTTGACTGAAAGATACTACTGTTAATTTTAATTAGAATTAAAAACAATACTCATTACCATCAAATCTAAACCAGTTTTCTTCTTTTACCTTAATGGCCACCTGGACAGGAGCTTGAGAAGTCGTGGGAGCAGCTGTTGAATGTAAAGTTGGTGCAAACGCAGAGTTGAGAACAGGCCTTCGTGCAGGAGCAGCAATGAGCACAGGTGCTGCTGGGCGATATCTTGGCAAGGCTGTAACTGTGGGTAGATTGTTGGGCTGGTTGAATGAGACGGGGCTCGGATGAACTTGATTCACTGGAGTTAGCACTGAAGTAACTGGGCTGGAGGCAACAGACAGAGGGAAGCTACCCTGTGGGAGGATCAAGTGCAGGTTGTTGCCTACTTCAATGACTGTAGTTCCCACAGGGATGTAGTTCAAATAAACTGTGGATTAAAACAAAAAACACATTCAGATAATACATATCCAATCAAAACTACTGGAACATGCCAAAAGAAAGGAGCTAAAGGGAAACATGCATGCATCAGATGCTTACCACTGTGCACTGGATTAGGCTGAAGGTTTTCAGGACCTGGACCAGAAGGTGCACTTTGCGTCTCTGGCTTCTTCTGATTTGTAGAGGAAACAAAAGCCTGGCCAGCTTTAACTGATGCAGTCAGCATGGAGGCTCGCTGTTGTACCTGCTGGATCTTAGAAGTGATGGGAGGCCGATGTCCAAATCCTGAAGCTGCTGGCTCCCGAAGAGGCACAAGAACTTGGGGCTGAGGTCTGCTTTTAGCCAGTGGCTGCTGAATGGACAAGGTCAAAAATATATATATTAAAAAAGGATCTTAAAAGATGAAAGTAAGACTAATGAAGTCAAATGTAGTTCAGACCTCTAGATTTGTGGCTTCATGAGCCACCCTCCTCTTCCCTGGTAAAGCTTGGAGTGTGGTGTTGACCTTTGGCTTCTCATCATCCGTATCAGGTCCAGCCTAAAACAGTTCAAATGAGTGAAAACAACTCTACAGTGCTGAACAAACTGCATCTACAGCATACTCACAGTCGTGTCAGGACGCTCCTCATTTCTCCTTTCCTCACCGTTCGCCTCCATGAAGATCCTGTAGCATTCCTCCATTGTGTCACTGTCAGAAAGCTCCATATTTGCAAAGTTGAGTTCTTCCTCCTCCTCTTTGTCCTCATCAGGGCTGGAGTCGATCATTATCAGTTCCTCGCTTTCCTTCTTCAGAAGCTGCTCAGTGGATTCAGATTCATCTCTGAAGTGCGAGTTTACAGAGGATGAAACATCCTGAAATGAAAGCTGACTGCTGCATGGAGCTGCCTCTGCTTGCTCCTTGTTCATGGTGGATTTCCTCTGCATCTTTCCGGGTACTTTACCCAACATGTTCTGACCGTCTTGCACAACATGTGGCACAGGAGGAGAGCAGTCACTTTGAGCCTTGTCCTGAGCCGGATGCTCCACCATCAGGGCTTGTTTGGTTAAATCGTTCATATGTGGACAGTTTGCAGCTAGCGGTTTATAGAGGGAATTATTTGGTGGCTGCAGTGAACTTGTTTTCTCAACACTACTAGAAGATTCAACAAGACAAGATAAATCAACTGCACTTCCATGAACATTTTCAGATTCTTCTTTACAGTCACCAGAGGTAAGTGAATATTGATTATTTTCAACTAAAAAACAGTCATGCACTTTATTTGAGTTGTCCGTTGTTGAGGGTGAAATAGCAACATTTACCTCCAGATTTTTAACACTCTGTGGTGAAGGATTGAGTGAAGCAGTCTCCAGTTTTACCTTATCCACTTCTTGTTTCTGAACCTGAAATGATTTGACTGCAACGGCTTTCTGTGCTTGACCGCTTGCTTTCTCAGGCAAAGGAACATCAATAACCAGGCCGCAGTCTTCTGTGGAGTCACTGAAGAGCGCTGCAGATGGCGATTGGGACATCTGTGTTTGATGGGTGGATGGTTTCGTCTGATCCACATGCGCATGTCTTGATCTCTTTGCTTCTTGGTTTTTCACTTTGTGCTTTTCACCGTGTGAACTGTACGAGCGCAAGGCAGCAGAAAAATTGGACAGAGGGTCGTACTCCAAATCAGTCCGTGGTTTTGAGTTGTCTACCACGTACTTCCTCGCTCGTGCATTGGTTTTATCTTTGCTTAAAGGTGGGCCCCTGGTTTCAAGCTTTGAGATGGATGCACCGATTCTGCTGTCCACCTGTTCAGTCTGGCAGCACGACAGGTGTCTTTGCTCCTGCTCTACTTTGTGTCTTACAGTTTCAATCTCCTTGTTGATTCTCTCCAGCTCATGGAGGCACTCGTCTGTAGACTCGTCCTTCACTGGTCCTCCACAAGGTCTGACGTTCCCTGTTATGTCAAAATTATATTTTTAATTACTGATAAGGTTTCATCTGGTTATTTTGAAAGAAATACTTTGAAATCTCCTAGGTTATGTTATAAACATTTTCATGAAGATAAAAACTTTAAAACTAAAATTTTAGTAAACAAAAACTAAATTAACTCGAGATTCTCCACAACATAACTTGATGAAAGAAAACGAAAGTTACGACTGTAACTACGGTTCTATGAATCCCGGATGACCACCAGAGGCGGTGCTTAAATGCACTGTATGATCACTCTTGCGCATGCACAGTTCGAGAATATTATACCAACATGGTCACGTGTGACCCCCGGGGATACCGGTGAGTCTATATAAGCACGTGACACCAGTAGCCCAGTCCCTTTGAATCGTCTCGTGAAAACACGATGATTCTGAGGGACCGAACGCTCTGGGGTCATCTGGGATTCATAGAACCGTAGTTACAGTCATAACTTTCATTCTATTTCATCCCTACTGACCGCCAGTGGCGGTGCTTAAAAGCACTGGATGACGAATACCAGCAGGGTCCTGAGGAATCGTACAACCAAACAAACAAATGCCCACCTTACTGGAATGATGAATGCTGAGACAGGATTCCTTCCAGTGGGTGAAAGGCAGCCAGGTTAACCCTGTAAAACCTAGCAAACGTTTTCGGAGATGACCAGGAGGCTACTGCACATATTGCCTCCAAAGTGACCCCAGACATAGCGGCCCATCCAACGTGCAAGACGCTGCTTGGAAAGGGCCTGCCCTGTGTGGGGCCCTGCGTAACAAACAGACTATCAGACTGCCGCACAGAAGCTGTGAGTCTGACATATGCTTCCAGAGCCCAAACAGGACAGAGAGGCTCATCAGGCCCCTCTGCAGCAAAGTGAGCAAGCTGGAGGGGCACAGAGTGGCTTGCAGATGAGGCCACCTTAGGAAGAAATGCCACGTCAGGCCAGAGAGTAACGCCAGAACCAGCCGGGTTCCAGCGGCAACAGAACTCGATAACAGACAATGCATATAGTTCACCCACCCGCGTTGCCGAAGCCACGGCAAGGAGAAAAGCAGTCTTTTTTGACAAGTACTCAAGGCTCACTTCTGCCAATGGCTCAAACGGGGGAGATCGCAGCGCAGCAAGGACAAGAGAGAGGTCCCATACAGGTACGACAGGGCTTAAGGGAGGGTGCAAGCGTCGGGCACCCCTCAGAAACAAAGAAATGTCTTTGTGGCAGCCTGTCGTCTCTCCAGTCACCGCCGTATGCCAACAGGAGATGGAGGCCACATAAACATTCAGAGTGGACGGAGACCGACCCTGAGAAAGCAGTGCTTGAAGGAAGGTTAAAATAACTTAAATAGAACAGCGCACAGGACCCTCATGTCTAAGATGACACCATCCGCTGAAAACCTTCCACTTATAAGCATACAGCCTTTGCGTGGAAGGGGCCCAGGCGTTAGTCTTTGTATTCCCGATGTCTCCGTCATACTCTGAGAAGGAGACGTCGGACCTTGTAGCGGCCAAACCCCGAGCCAGAGGTGGCCGGGATTGGGATGCAGGATCCGAGCCCCCAGCTGAGACAGAAGGTCCTTCCTGTGGGGAAGAGGCATTGGAGAGCTGCAACAGAACCTTTGCAGCAGTAGAAACCAAATCCTCCCCGGCCACAAGGGGGCCACCAGAAGAACCCGATGTCCCTCCTGAATGACTCTCAGGAGGGTCGGGCCTATCAGGGGAAGTGGTGGAAAAGCATAGAGTAGAACCCTCGGCCAGTCGCGTGCCCGTGCATCCTGACCCAGGGGACTAGCACTGTCCGCCAGGGAGCACCAAAACGGGCAATGTGTAGTCTCTCTGGACGCAAATAGGTCCACAGCCGCCATGCCGTATGTCTCCCAAATGACCCCAACTACCTTCGGGTGAAGCCTCCACTCCCCCGGTGGTGGGCGTCCCCGAGACAGAATATCGGCCAGCACATTCTACACCCCTAGAATGTGGGCCATCCCCAGGCTGGCAAAAAGAAGGGTTGCCCAAGTCAAGAGATTCTGGGTCAGCCTCAGCAATGTTATTGACCATGTCTCCCCCTGATGGTTGATATGAGAAATCACTGAAGTATTGTCCGACCGCACCAGGACATGCCTTCCGCGCAGGCCGGGGAAGAAATGTCGCATTGCTCGTTGCACAGCTTCCAACTCCAGTGCGTTGATGTGCTACAGTCTTTTCCACGGGGACGATGTCCCCTGGGCGATATGTCACTGCCACAATGCCCCCCAACCTGTGATGGATGCGTCAGTAGAGACAAACTCTCAACGAGTCGGCAACGAGCCCATTGGAACCCCTACGGTCATAAACATCTCGTCCCGCCATTGAGCCAGTGATGAGAGGCATTGAGGGGACACCAACAGCTGCCTGCATTGGTGCAACACACAAGATGGGTGTAGCCTTATGGTACATCCAGACCAAACGCGTTTTCAACTTCAGGAGCGTCCGGTTTACATGCAAAGTCAATGGGGGACGCGCCTCCAGGTGCGTCTTGGCGTCGGGCGTCACGTCACGTGCGTGTTGAGCGTGCTGGAAAGCGTTTTTCCGTGCACGTGAACCCGCGTCAGCCTCCAAAGCACGCCTTGATCATGCTGAAGATTTCGCCGTTCAAACTCGTGAACGCGTGTGTCAACCAATCAGGGAGAGTCGGGGGGAGAAGAGAGGGGGAGAGTCCCTATGTGACGCGGAAACGAGGGGACGGGTATTGCGCAACTATGTGACGTATTGTTTGTGGGACACAGAAAAAACCCGCAAAGTCGTGTACTATGGAAGAGAAACTCATTGTAGCTGTGTGTTCGCGACAAGTCCTTCACGACCAGTCAAGTCTGCTCTACAGAGACAGAAATAAAAAGCTCCTTGCCTGGCGGAGTGCAGTGAGGAACTCGGTATACCGGTAAGCTCCTCCCACACACCCCGCCGCCACACCGCTGCAGCTTCTTGTTCTGGTCTGGACACCACTGTGGGTCCAGTGCGTCCACTTGCGTGCGTGACGAGCTTTTTTGAAGTTGAAACGCTGTTCGGTCTGGATGTACCATTAGGCCACTGAGCCATATCTGCCGTGGTCGCAGAGACAACAATCCCAGGGGTACTACTGTAGCAGCAGCAGTCAGCTTGCCCAACAGATGAAGGTAAGCAACAAAGGGGGGTGCACAGCCGGGTAGAAAGGAGGGCAGCATTTGTAGAATGCCCCCGACACGCTGAGGTGATGGGCGAGCAATCATAGTGAGGAAGTTCAACGTGATCCCAAGAAACGTGACCTCTTGAGACGGAACCAAGTCGGTCTTCTGCCAGTTTACACAAAGCCCTAAAAGGTCCATGCGATGGAGCAATGTGCGTGTGTCTGCCGCTACCTGAGTTTCTGTGGGCGCACAGATGAGCCAATCGTCCAAGTAGGGCAGGACCTTCAGTCCCTTGGCCTATAGGGGATGCAAGGCTGCAGCCACGCACCATGTGAACACACGTAGGGACAGAGCATGAAAGTAGGCGTCCTTCAAGTCAACCAAGGTGAACCAGTCGCCTGGGGAGATCGCCTTAAGCACATCCCTGATGCTCAGCATGTGAAAAGGGATAGTCTTTAAAAACCCGTTGAGACCCCTCAGGTCTAAAACTGGGCTGAGTCCGCCAGTCTTTTAGGACTAAAAAATACTTTGAGTAAAAGCCCCTGGATCCCGCAAGGGATCGACAGGCAATATAACGCCCTTGGCCAGCAAGGCGTCTATCTCGCGGCTCAGAGCCTGAGCCTTTACCTGGTCGTGATCACCGTCATCCTGACTCGACCAGGAGCAGGAGAGAGGCGGTGGAACTGTAGTGTGTAACTCTGAGTCCGTGTAGGCACCACCCATGGATCTCGAACGAGAGCGGTCCAACGACTGAGCTGGTCTGGGGTAAAATGTCCCACCGTCAGCTCTGTATCATTTCCGAATCCCCTTGCCTTTAAGAAGGCGGGAGGGTCGCCGAGTGGACTGCCTGGGCTGATAAATGACGCAAGCCCGACCCCTGGGAACATCCCACTGGCCAGGGGAAGGTCCCGCAGTAGGTCGTGGCTGCCCGACGGAGGGTTTAGACGGTGCTGGATAAGTGCGCGAAAAAGATGCAGAGGCACTCCCAGCATGGCATTGCGATCGCCTGCGATGAAGGCCGGCCAGCTGTTGCCTGGTATGGGAAGCCTGGGTTGAACGTGCCAGGGTTGCAAGCGCAGCAGAGCCAAACAACTCCCCGGGGACCACTGGAAGACTCAACAAGGTCCTTTTACAGGCCTCGGTAAGAGGAGACTGCGCCAGCCAGACTTGGCGTCGTGCTTGGACAAGGGTAGACAGGACACGGCCAATTTCCCTTGAAAAAAGAGCAAACGTATGAAGAGATGCATCCATCAAATGTTGGGTAGGCGCATCAATCGCCAAGCCCTCCAGAGAGGCTGAGAGACCTAGTAATAAATGCGACAAGAAATTACCAAGTCGCCCCAATCAAGCCCCCGAGTCATAAGCTCTACAGAGCAGACCATCAGTCATACGACACTAAGGCCAAGGACACCTAGCATTGACTCTTAGAACCTCATCTGGTGCCATGATGAGGGATGCTATGGTAGGTTCAACAGAGGACATATGACCCAAGCCAAACTTGGGCGCATCCTGCATGGCCGTCAGGGCTCTGCCATCAGAGGTCAACCGTGAAAAGGCCTTAGTGTCTGTCCAACAGGCATGAACCTCTTTCACATAGTGGGCAGATGGAGAAACAAGAAAGGACGACCTAGTAGTAGGACACCGAAAGAAAACACTGGAAGCATCAGGCTGGCTCTGTGGTGTAAGTGTAGCACTCTCTGCAGCTCCAAGATGGCCGCCAATCACACTCAGCTGACGGTCATCCACCTGATGAGCTACAATCCTATTTAAGGCTGAAGTCGAGTACTGCTCTTCGCTGGAGCATTGATTCCTGTTTATGGTATTTATGCTTCTAGCCAGTCTTGTGTTTATTGCAAAGAAGACTTACCTTGTTCTTATGTGCCTACAGTCATCACGTCTGATTTTGGATCCTGTTCCTCGTGCCGTGCCCTCCAGCCACTTGCCTGCCTTCTTTGCCCTCTGGAATCAATTGGAGTTATTGGATGTTCATGGAACCCATCTCCCTTCATCATCTGTAAGAACAAACAAACATTTGAAAACCAACATTCACAACTGCCCCTGGGCCTACTCCTTCTGACGTTCTGCTTCCTCCTCCAGGGATTCCGGATGAACCACGTTGTGCTTTAAACCACTGTAAATAATAAATACTGTTCTTTTGTACTCTCGTGCCTTGTGTCGTTCTGGGTCTCGTTACAAACTGGGTTACCTAGAAATCATTACATGTGGAGCATCCAGTTGCAACCGAGCGAGTGCAGTCCTCAAAGCACCTAGAGAGCAGGAAGAGATACGTGAACTGGCTGTCGACATATGCGAGCCTGATTCAAAAGGATCCTGAAAATCAGTACCAGAACAATCAGTCAAGGTCTCCATAGGTGATCTGGCCCCAAACAAGTGGGACACAGATCATTCCCATCCTCCAACTGGAGAGGGGTCAAACAGACTGCAGCCCGGCGCGTCCATCATCTCACGCTCACAAGACAGGGTCAGATCGAGCTGAAATCGCCACTCTTGACACTAGCTGACGAGCAAATGGGACAGGGAACCAGGTCGAGCAGAAAACGCCATGGTTAGGTCGAGCTGAAATCGCCACCCTTGACACTAGCTAACAAGCGAATGGGTCAGGTAACCCGGTCAAGCAGAAAATGCCACCAGGGTTCCTGAGCAGCACCGTAGCACAGATGCAAAACTTAATGAGGCGAGCCGAACACAGCTGCACAAAGTATGAAAACAAGCCAGAAAACGGCTGAAATTAAACAATATCAAAAGCAAGCCTGAAAACGGCTGCAATTAAACAATATCAAAAGCAATCCTGAAAACGGCTGCAATTACACAATATCAAAAGCAAGCCTGAAAACGGTTGCAATTAAACAATATCAAAAGCAAGCCTGAAAACGGCTGCAATTAAACAATATCAAAAGCAAGCCTGAAAACAGCTACAACTAAACAATATCAAAAGTAAGCCTGAAAACGGCTGAATTAAACATCAAAAGCAGCCTGAAAACAGCTGCAATTAAACAATACACAGGCGACCCAAACACGGAGGTTGGCTAACGCCGTACCAGCAACAGAAAAAATTTATGCGGAAGCGAAAGCGCCACCGTCCCATCGATTAAAGAAAGAAAAAACAACTTACCAATCGAAGGTCAAAGTTGTATGACAGTATTAAGGTAGAGCTTGCGCAGCCTCTGGAGCAGGGGTCCCAAAACTTTTTCCTGTGAGGGCCACATAACTTTTCCCTTCTCTTGTGGGGGGCCGGAGTCAGTTTGTAACAGGAAAAAGTGTGACGATTGCAGGAGTGCCTAAATGTAAACATGTATTGTTTTCCAGAAAGCCCAGTCAAATAACTCTGGGTTCTTCACAGATGTTGGAACAATAATAAATAGTTAGTAGTGAATAACTTACTGGGAGCCGTTTCTCCACGGTGTCCATCCAAAAGGCTGCGCGCATTAGCGTTAGCCCCTCTGCGTTAGCATGTTAGGCCACGCAAGCTATCATACTTGTCTTTGTGACGGGATTCATAGTGTCGCCGCAGATTGTATTCTTTGAATACCGCCACCGCCTCTTTACAGATGAGACGGACAGCCTTTTCTTTGCAATGAACAAAAAAATAATCATTTGTCCACTGCAGCTTAAGCTGGTGAAGATTCTCAGTCGTCCAGGACATGATAAAATCAAAAAAGGCGTTCAATACTTCTGAATCAATTTTTTTCTTACCTAATCTTTTCACCATTATTCAGTTCGGTCTTTGAGAGGGGCGGGTTTAGGATTTTTTTTCTGAGGGTTGCCAGATAGGGGGGCAAACCGCAAAAGGGTGGAACAGAATGTCACGTTTTGGATGTGTCAAAGTTTTTCCCCAAACGTTCACACGATAAATTAAATGTGGAACAATAGTTCAAAATAGTTCATAACTAAGGAACATTTTATTGCAAACGTCCAACTTTATTATCAAATACAAATACACATGTGAAAAAAAATCTAAATGTTCTCTGGTATTGTTCTGGGGGCCGGACCAAATGTGGAGGAGGGCCGCATCTGGCCCGCGGGCCGCAGTTTGGGGACCGCTGCTCTGGAGGGTGAGAAAATCCTCACAGCTCCGACCGCAGTCTCAAGGCTAACAGCGACAAGCAAAAACAGTCTTACCACCTATGCAACCTGCATGCGAGAAGATGAAAAGAGACTGGGCTATCGGTGTCACGTGCTTATATAGACTCACCGGTATCCCCGGGGGTCACACGTGACCATGTTGGTATAATATTCTCAATCTGCGCATGCGCAAGAGTGATCATTCAGTGCTTTTAAGCACCGCCTCTGGCGGTAAAGTAGGGATGAAATAGAACAGCTCAGTACTTCTTAATCAGATTACACCCACAAAAAGCAACATTTGTACACAGCTTATAAAATACCATGTATTTGTGCAAGATTTTGTTTGTAGTTACAAATGATCTAGCCAAAAAAAGCATTAAAAATGCAAACGTATAAAATTTGAGCTGCAGGATTTTAAAAGAAAAGTGGTACTTTCTTTTGAATTATGATTAAATATAAAGGGATTCTTTCAACCTTAATTTATACAGGTCAGTGTCATTGAGCCCGAGGACTCTTATAAATTAAATTCTAGTTTGTTCAATTTAACTTTAGACAACTGCACCAAATTCTTGTGCATTTTCATAGACCGTGTCGTTGAGATGTGCAACATTAGCCTATTCTAATATATGGTCATTACAGTATTTATTAAATTATAGAGGCGTGGATAAAATATTTCAAATGCCCTTGAGCTTGTTTCTGAAGGTCTTGCTTTAAAATAAATGTATGGGTTTTTACGACTCAAAATCTCTGTCACTTAATAAAAATGTCATTTGAACTGGACCTATAAATTTTAAAGGTTTTGTTTTCTACAGAGTGCAAACAATTTGAGCTCACACTGGGCTAGCTAAAACACACATGACGTTTACCTGTTAGGTCCAGGATGGACGACGATTTAAACAAGCCACCAAACGCATTCCACGATTCTGTGACATGTTTGTACAAACAATGGGGCCGCTGGCAGAGCCCTCGTTGTACGAAAGGGCAGCTTAAGTGAGCAAAAAGACAGAACGAAGGAAACATTACCGGAGACTACAAACGCTCCGACCATTTGATTGATTAATGGTTGACCGCTGTCACTCCCGCTGAAACTTAGGTGACTTCAGTCCCCTTTATATACGTTTTTCAGGGGTCGCCAGACGACCGTTTAACTCTTTAATTTAAACATTACGGTAATATTACAGCCCCTCCCTGGGCTGCCACCTTACCGTGGTGGATGGGTTTGAGTGTCCCAATGATCCTAGGAGCTATGCTGTCAGGGGCTTCATGCCCCTAGTAGGGTCACCCAAGGCAGACAGGTCCTAGGTGAGGGACCAGACAAAGTGCAGCCCAAAGACCCCTATGATGAGTTCAATTAATGGAAACAATGTTCCCTCGCCCGGACGCGGGTCACCGGGGCCCCACTCTGGAGCCAGGCCCGGAGGTGGGGCACGCTGGCGAGCGCCTGGTGGCCGGGCTTTTACCCATGGAGCCCGGCCGGGCACAGCCCGAAGAGGAGACGTGGGTCCCCCTTCCCATGGGCTCACCACCTGTGGGAGGGGCCAAAGGGGTCGGGTGCAATGTGAGATGGGTGGTGGCCGAGGGCGGGGACCCTGGCGGTCTGATCCTCGGCTACAGAAGCTGGCCATTGGGACATGGAATGTCACCTCTCTGGTGGGGAAGGAGCCTGAGCTAGTGTGTGAGGTTGAGAGGTTCCGACTAGAAATAGTCGGACTCACCTCAACGCATGGCTCTGGCTCTGGAACCAGTTTCCTTGAGAGGGGTTGGACACTCTTCCACTCTGGAGTTGCCCCTGGTGAGAGGCGCCGAGCAGGAGTGGGCATACTTGTTGCCCCCCATCTTGGTGCCTGTACGTTGGGGTTCACCCCGGTGAACGAGAGGGTAGCCTCCCTTCGCCTACGTGTGGGGGGACGGGCTCTGACTGTTGTTTGTGCCTATGCGCCAAACGGCAGCTCAGATTACCCACCCTTTTTGGAGTCCTTGGAGGGGGTATTGGAGAGTGCGCCTCCTGGGGACTCCCTTGTTCTACTGGGGGACTTCAACGCTCACGTGGGCAATGACAGTGAGACCTGGAGGGGTGTGGTTGGGAGGAACGCCCCCCCTGATCTGAACCTGAGTGGTGTTCTGTTATTGGACTTCTGTGCTCGTCATGGATTATCCATAACGAACACCATGTTCAGGCATAAGGGTGTCCATATGTGCTCTTGGCACCAGGACACCCTAGGTCGCAGTTCGATGATCGACTTTGTTGTCGTCTCATCTGATCTGCGGCCGCATGTCTTGGACACTCGGGTGAAGAGAGGGGCGGAGCTGTCAACTGACCACTACCTGGTGGTGAGTTGGCTCCGATGGTGGGGGAGGATGCCGGTCAGACCTGGCAGACCCAAACGTATTGTGAGGGTCTGCTGGGAACGTCTGGCAGAGTCTCCCGTAAGACGGAGCTTTAACTCCCACCTCCGGGAGAGCTTTGAACACGTTCCGAGGGAGTCGGGGGACATTGAGTCCGAGTGGGCCATGTTCCGCGCCTCTATTGTCGAGGCAGCTTATCGGAGCTGTGGCCGCAAGGTTGTTGGTGCCTGTCGTGGTGGCAACCCTCGAACCCGGTGGTGGACACCGGCAGTGAGGGATGCTGTCAGGCTGAAGAAGGAGTCCTATTGGGCCTTTTTGGCCTGTGGGACCCCGGAAGCAGCTGATAGGTACCGGCAGTCCAAGCGGCATGCGGCTCGGGTGGTTGCTGAGGCAAAAACTCGGGCGTGGGAGGAGTTCGGAGAGGCCATGGAGAATGACTTCCGTACGGCTTCGAGGCGATTCTGGTCCACCATCCGGCGTCTCAGGGGGGGAAAGCGGTACGCGACCAACACCATTTATGGTGGGGGTGGCGTGCTGTTGACCTCAACTCGGGATGTTGTGAGTCGGTGGGCGGAATACTTCGAAGACCTCCTCAATCCTACTGGCACGTCTTCCACTGAGGAAGCGGAGCCTGGGGACTTTGGGTCGGGCTCTCCAATCTCTGGTGCTGAGGTCACCGAGGTGGTTAAAAAGCTCCGCGGTGGCAGGGCTCCAGGGGTGGATGAGATTCGCCCGGAGTTCCTTAGGGCTCTGGATGTTGTGGGGTTGTGTTGGCTTACGCGACTCTGCAATATCGCGTGGACATCGGGGGCAGTTCCCTTGGATTGGCAGACTGGGGTGGTGGTTCCCCTATTCAAAAAGGGGGACCGTAGGGTGTGTTCCAACTATAGGGGGATCACACTCTTAAGCCTCCCTGGTAAGGTCTATTCAGGGGTTCTGGAGAGGAGGGTCCGTCGGATAGTCGAACCTCGGATTCAGGAGGAGCAGTGTGGTTTTCGTCCTGGTCGTGGAACACTGGACCAGCTCTACACCCTCAGCAGGGTCCTGGAGGGTGCGTGGGAGTTTGCCCAACCAGTTTACATGTGCTTTGTGGACTTGGAGAAGGCATTCGACCGCGTCCCTCGGGGGGTTCTGTGGGGGGTACTCCGGGAGTATGGGGTACCAGGCCCTTTGATACGGGCTGTTAGGTCCCTGTACGACCGGTGTCAGAGCTTGGTCCGCATTGCCGGCAGTAAGTCAGGCTCGTTTCCAGTGAGAGTTGGACTCCGCCAAGGTTGCCCTTTGTCACCGATTCTGTTCATAACTTTTATGGACAGAATTTCTAGGCGCAGCCAAGGTGTTGAGAGGATCCGTTTTGGTGGCCTTAGAATCACTTCTCTGTTTTTTGCAGATGATGTGGTCCTATTGGCTTCATCAGGTCGTGATCTACAGCTTTCGCTGGAGCGGTTTGCAGCCGAGTGTGATGCGGCCGGGATGAGGATCAGTTCCTCCAAATCCGAGGCCATGGTCTTGAGCCGGAAAAGGGTAGCGTGCCCTCTCCGGGTCGGGGAGGAGATCCTTCCCCAAGTGGAGGTGTTTACCGTATTTTCCGGTGTATAGTTCGCACCTTTTTATGTTGTTTTTTTTTTCAAGGCCTGCGACCTATACTCAGGTGCGACCTATATATGGCTTGTTATCACTTTCGATTAAACAAATTTTTAAATCCAGCTCATTTAACAATTGGTGTTTCAGTGTTGGTGTAAATTTTCATACTTTTATACTACTACGAAAAAACTCAGGACAGTGTTACACTTTTACTATTTTATGCTTATGTTATGTGGATAGGTGCAGCATCCGCAGTGAAGCGGGCACTGTACCGGTCTGTCGTGGTGAAGAGAGAGCTGAGTTGAAAGTCAAAGCTCTTAATTTACCGATCGATCTACGTTCCCACCCTCAGCTATGGTCATGAGCTTTGGGTTGTGACCGAAAGAACGAGATCTCGGATACAAGCGGCTGAAATTAGTTTTCTCCCCAGGGTGTCTGGACTCTCCCTTATGCTGGGTACCCACTGCACCGGTGTCGGGCGGCTGAAGCGGCCGGTTTACATTCAAAGTCTATGGGGAGACGCGTGGAGTCGCGGCGAACCGTGAAGCGGCGCGTTTTGAGTGATTGAAGCGGCGCGACGGCACGCTGCAGTTCCTTTCCACGCACGCGCGCGTCCAAAGCAACCTACGCGTCGAGCCGCCAACGTCATAAAATTCGATCTCTGGTGGCTCGACGCGTCCAGCAAACAGTCGGGAGAGCCTCTGCTATGTGATGACACAACGACAACGGGACTTTTTTTTTTACTTTTTAAACTTACCTGATCGAGCCTCCATGAATTGGAACCAAACTCCGGTAAGAAACTTGGCATTTTAACCAGTTACAGCTGTCCACTCCAGCGTTTGATCACCCCAAACATAAAAAAACGTTTTAATCTCACCAAAGACTGTCGGAGCTGCAGTAGTCGGAGCTGCAGTAAACAACTGACCCGGAAAACGAGCTAGACCCCCTCCCCTCTGCCTCCCCTAGTGCGCGTCATCAGACGGTCTTCAGTGGCTATGTGGGGACGTGACAAGCGGCCAAAAGGGGGCGGCAGGAGCGTTCTGACAAGTTTGGTGGGGACCAGGCATTAGAGATAGGGTGAGAAGCTCAGTCATCCGGGAGGGACTCGGAGTAGAGCCGCTGCTTCTCCACATCGAGAGGAGCCAGTTGAGGTGGCTCGGGCATCTGGTTAGGATGCCTCCTGGACGCCTCCCTGGTGAGGTGTTCCGGGCATGTCCCACCGGGAGGAGGCCCAGAGGAAGACCCAGGACACGCTGGAGGGACTATGTTTCTCGGCTGGCCTGGGAACGCCTTGGGATTCCCCCAGAGGAGCTGCTCCATGTGGCTGGGGAGAGGGAAGTCTGGGCCTCCCTACTTAGGCTGCTACCCCCGCGACCCGACCCCGGATAAGCGGACGAAAATGGATGGATGCTTATGTTTATTAAATTTTTTAGTGTTTAGTGTTTAGATGGTTACTGTTGCACCGAGGGACTGAGAGAAACACAATTTCAATCCTGTGTATGTCCTGTACATATTGCAGTTCTGACAATAAAGTTGACTTTGACTTTTGACTTTGACTTTGATTTATTAAGGAAAAGTTCAGCTCAGACATATATTTGCTATAAGTTTTTATCAAACAAATAATTGTTTTTAAGTGTTAATCTTCTTAAAAGCCTTGCTGTACGCTCCTGTGGCAGACATTTGCAGCAGAGCTAAACGTAGGTGCGACCTATACACCAGTGCAACCTATCTAGGGATTTTTCCAATCTATTGGTGATAATTGGACAATGCGACCTATACACCAGAAAATACTGTATCTTGGGGTCTTGTTCACGAATGAGGGAAAACTGGAGCGTGAGATCGATAGGCGGATAGGTGCAGCATCCGCAGTGAAGCGGGCTCTGTACTGGTCTGTCGTGGTGAAGAGAGAGCTGAGTCGAAAGGCAAAGCTCTCAATTTACCGATCTACTACCGGTCTGTCGTGGTGAAGAGAGAGCTGAGTCAAAAGGCAAAGCTCTCAATTTACCGACTCGATCTACGTTCCCACCCTCATCTATGGTCATGAGCTTTGGGTTGTGACCGAAAGAACGAGATCTCGGATACAAGCGGCTGAAATGAGTTTTCTCCGCAGGGTGTCTGGACTCTCCCTTAGAGATAGGGTGAGAAGCTCAGTCATCCGGGAGGGACTCGGAGTAGAGCCGCTGCTTCTCCACATCGAGAGGAGCCAGTTGAGGTGGCTCGGGCATCTGGTTAGGATGCCTCCTGGACGCCTCCCTGGTGAGGTGTTCCGGGCATGTCCCACCGGGAGGAGACCCAGAGGAAGACCCAGGACACGCTGGAGGGACTATGTTTCTCGGCTGGCCTGGGAACGCCTTGGGATTCCCCCGGAGGAGCTGCTCCAAGTGGCTGGGGAGAGGGAAGTCTGGGCCTCCCTACTTAGGCTGCTACCCCCGCGACCCGACCCCGGATAAGCGGAAGACAATGGATGGATGGATGGATGGATGGATGGATGGTAATGGATTGTATTTAAACACTAAAATTATTTTTGTTGAACTTTACTGTAATTTCTGAGTATTTAAACGCATGTGGAGATTAATTTTTTTCTTGCGGTCGCAGTAACTCCTCCACGTCGATAGGTGGCATTGCTGCATAACGCAAACGTTAAGCGGACGCTTTTTGAAAAGCGTGGCACGGCTCTGCTTCTTTTTATTTTCTAACCCGTGGGGCGGGCGCAGCGGACTATTCAGCCAATCATGGCCGTTGTTCTGAGGCAAACGTTGCACGTCAATCTTAGGTCACATTTAGAAAAGCACGATTGGCTGGAATTTCCAGATGCCTTCAGGGTTCACAAAAAAACTCAGGCAGAGAGTTGCGACTGGCTGATGGGAACCGATTACAACTACACAATCACGGAATGGTCAAATTATCGTAGTTTTTGCTTTTTTCGGGATTATTGATCGTACAGAGGGCAAAATTGTCGTGCAAATATGATTATTATCGTACACCTGGCAACACTGGGATAAAACTCATTACAGTATTGTTGTACAAAGTAAAGCCCAGGATTTATCATTACCTCCAAATATACTCCACTTTTTATCAACATCCTTGTATGCGACTGCTACTTCACTTCCAGTTCCTCCCAACTTCACCTCCCAGTGACGACGTCCAGTCAGACTCTCCTTACTCAGAATCTGACGACATGAAGTGAATCTCTCTGGATGATCAGGATGAAACTGATGTTGTCTCATGTTTGTTACTTTTCTGTTCCCCTCAGATAATAACAGGTGTCTGTGAGCTGTGTTTGGATCCAGAGTGATGTCACATGAATATCTGAAGAAGTCAGCTCTGCTCTTTGGTTCTGGTTCTGACAGTAAACCTTCAGTCCCTCTCAGTGACATGTTTGTCCATGTGTCTCTCAGAATGTCCTCTAGTTTGTCTCTGAGCTGTGACACAGCTGCTGTCACATCTTCAAAGTATCTCAGAGGACCAACATTGATGCTGGATGAGTGTGGAGACTCACTGAGTGCTGACACTGACTGGTAGCTGTGGACAAACTGGTTGTGATCCTCTGTGTGTGAGAGCTGCTTCAGCTCAGCATCTTTCCTCTTCAGCTCAGTGATCTCCTGCTGCAGCTTCTCCTGAAGCTCTCCGACTCGACTGGCCTCAGTTTCCTGCTGGGATCTGATCTGCTGCTTCACTTCAGAGCTTCTTTTCTGGACGAGCCGGATCAGCTCACTGAAGATCTTCTCACTGTCCTCCACTGTTTGATCAGCAGAGACGTTGATGGCCTCCAGCTGCTGCTGAAGCAGCTTCACATCTGTCTCTCTGCCCTGGATTCTCTGCTGGATGTTCTCTCTCCTCACCTGGAGCTCCTTCTGCTTCTCTCTCCTTTCAGCTGCAGCTGAGACGATGTCGTGGCCTTTATGTTCATCCACCATGCAGACATAACAGATGATCTGCTGATCAGTGCGACAGAACATCTTCATCACCTCATCGTGACGAGAGCAGATGTTCTCATGGAGTTTCTTGGAGGGCTCCACCAGCTGATGTTTCTTAAACTGAGCTACATCATAATGAGGCTGAACGTGTACCTCACAGTAAGAGACCAAACACATCAAACAGGACTTGATGGCTTTTAGTTTTCTTCCAGTGCAGACATCACAGGCCACATCTTCAGGTCCAGCATAGCTGTGATCAGCAGGAGCAGCTTGGAGTCCACTCGTCTTCAGCTGCTCAACTAAAGCTGCAAACATGATGTTTTTCTCCAGAACAGGCCTCGGTGTGAAGGTCTTCCTGCACTGAGGGCAGCTGTGGATCTTCTTCTGATCCTCTCCATCCCAGAAGTCTTCAATACACTTCATGCAGTAGCTGTGTCCACAGGAAGTAGTCACCGGATCCTTCAGTAGATCCAGACAGATGGAACAAGAGAAACTTTTTCTGTCCAGCTGAACTCCTTTCGGCTCCATTTCACCTCCCAGCGTCTGTGGACGTTTCACTTCTTGATAAATGAAGCCAGTCTGGAACCAGTGAAGAGATCCGGACTTGATCAAAAAGATTCTAGGAATCTTCAGGAAACATTCACCTTAGTATAAAAGACTTAATTGAACACAGCGTTAAAGCATACAGAAATCACATGATAATTCAGAATGCAATCTGAGGAACAAACAGCAAACCTGTAAGTTGCGTCTCCAAGAGTTTGTTCGGCATCATAATAGCTTACTGGGTTATAGCTTTTCTGCGAGGTCCCACCTCCTCCGAGGCGGACCAGGCTCCAACTGGTTTGTGTGGAGTAACACCTAGTGTTAGCCACTCCTGTGCAGATCTTATGTTATGGAAACCCTATGGTAATCTGAAGGCTATTAGACCACAGACACATTCTTTACACTGATAAGGGATAGTTTATGACACCAGCAGAACCTCTAATCCCATTCTTGTTCATGTTAACTTCTACTGGTTTATACTAAGTGTTAATACAGTATATATATGGTGTTTAATAATTAGTGTTAGAACTATGAAAGACTAATTAATCATTTGTATTAATTGTAAAGTATCTTACGTGTGGTGATTCAACTTTATTTATGTTTGATCAATGTTTAGGCCTTTGTGGGCAGCTCATCCTGCCATGTGCTTGGTTCTGCTCAGAGGACAAAGAAGCACTTTGTTTTCCTGAGCAGAAGTGAGCCAATATTGTCTTACCTGTGTATGATCCCACTTAGAAGGTCTGATTAGCTTGTAATTATATAAAGTATGAACTTGTAAGATTAATATTAGTACATGCGAGATTATAAGCAAAACACATTAATTCAACCTTTATTTCGTCGGGTTAATCTCATTGAGCCTCGAGGACTCATTTACAAGAGCAATCTGCTACAAACTAAAGAATGATGACAACAGTAACCGTAGAACTTTCCTTAAACAATCAACGACAAAGTTGTATAAATATGTGGGTCTGCCGGTCACCTACTAGAAATAAATGGACTGAACTTAAAGCACCATTCTACAAAGTGTTTTAAGTTATTCCCTGTCATTCATACACACGAATATATTTGGAAAAGAAACAGGCAGCAAAGACAACATTTGTAATTTTTAAAGTTATTATTTAAAATGTTTACTCTTTAAATGTTTAAGTTATAGCACTAAACCATATACGTATGCTTTTGAGTGTTTACAAGTGTAATAATATTACTGTGGTGATAAATATAGAAATATTCATATTTAATGTTTAATGAGTCTATAATAACCAGATCTTGAAATGTAGATATAATAATAATAATAATAATAATAATAATAATAATAATAATAATAATAATAATAATAATAATAATAATAATAATAATAATACATTTTATTTGCAGGTGCCTTTCTTGGCACTCAAGATCACCTTACATTATTAGTCACAAAAACACAGTACCGTATTATACACACAGTAAAAACAAGTAAAATATAATTAAAATAAGACAATGCAGTTGCAATCACAGTGCATAAGCTACTTTAAACAGATACGTTTCTATTTTGGATTTGAAATGTGGCAGTGAGTGTGTGTTGCGAATATCAGGTGGGCGTGAGTTCCAGAGCTGGGGAGCAAAGCAGCTGAATGCTCTGCTCCCCATAGTACCAAAACGTGCAAGGGGAACAATGAATAGAATAATAGGATCTGAGGGTACGAGTGGGTGTAGCAATGTGAACAAAGTCCGAAAAGGTATGGAGGAGCAAGGTTGTGGACTGATGCTGATGCGATATGGGATGGGCAGCCAATGAAGCTGTTGTAAAACAGGCGTGATGTGATGGATTGAGGGGGTCCGGTCCATATAATGATACGGGCAGCTGAATTTTGGACCAGTTGTAATTTATGGAGGGTTTTCTGAGGTAGGCCGAAAAGACGAGAATTACAATAATCTAAACGAGATATGTTGTGGATTTTCTGAATAAAAAGCATTAAAGTTCACATTTAACTGATTTTGATTAATCACATTGATGAGCATAAACACCTATCTAGATAGATAGACAGACAGACAGATGGACGGACGGACGGACGGACGGACGGGACAGACGGACAGATACAGTAGATAGTGTTAGAAGTAAGTTAATGTTGATCATTTAAACTTATAAACCATGTGCTTTGCAAACATAGCTCTATCTGTGTAAACGCCCTGCAAAAGTATTTGTCTTACACAATAATGTTGTTTACTGAAAAACAGAAATACCAAAGGATGTTTCATTTCTTTGTTTTAAGACCTGCTGTTCCTGTCCTGGACAAAACTGACCACATCTATTGTTTAAAACTGTCTGAACCTGTTCTGTTGTAAACTGCCCGCCCACCAAGTGAATAAAAGGTGCATGCAGGCTTGTGCAAAGCGAGCTTCGTTCTCAGCCTGTTTTATGAGATGATTTCCCAACTTTGCATAGTTACCAAATGGTAACTCTTGTTTCTTGTGTGATCATTTGTTTAGAAGCTGCAGGGTTTGATTGAAACCCAGATAGATAGACAGACAGACAGACAGACAGACAGACAGACAGACAGACAGACAGACAGACAGACAGACAGACAGACAGACAGACAGACAGACAGACAGACAGACAGACATCTACATAGAAAGGTCTTGTTATTAATAGACACATTAAATATGAATATTTCTGTATTTATCACCGCAGTAACATTGTTACACACATTGGTTGACACTTAAAACAACACATGTTGGTTTGGTGTTTACCTTTAATCTAAACATTTATGGAATAAACATTTTTAATAATCACATTAAAAGTTACAAGTTAATATTTGTCTTTGGAGCCTGTTTGTTTTCCAACTATATTAACACACACATTTATTACATCTAGGCTTGATTACTGCAATTCACTCCTGTTTGGTATCAGTCAGACCACCATTGCACGACTACAACTGGTCCAGAACGCAGCAGCCCGATTTTTAACTAGTACAGGCAAAAGAGAGCACATTACACCAGTCTTGGCCTCCCTGCACTGGCTACCGGTTCATCTTCGAATCCAGTTCAAAATTCTCCTGTATGTCTACAAATCGCTGAACAGTCTCGCCCCCCCATCTCTCTGATTTGCTACAGCCGTATGTCCCACCACGTTCTCTGAGGTCAGCGGACCAGTTACTTTTAACAGTCCAGGAACTCGTCTTTAAGCACAGAGGTGCTCTTCCGGCTCTTGGCGAAGCAGGTTGCTTCTCTGCTCCTCTCCTGCCCTAAAGTTTTCCTCCTCCCTGCTTTTGCTCTTTTGTCTCGTCTGCAACTCTTCAGTGCTCGCTTGAAGCAATTTGGAACATGGATTTAATCGCGTGGGCTGTCTCCTCTATCAATACATTTTTTTCCACAAAGCGCTCCGGACCAGGAGAACCAGCGTGCCCCCTCGACACGCATGCGGCCGGGTACATCATGGATTCGTGGGGAGAGTGGAAAATGATGTGTTTGACCGTTCTTTCGGTCGAGGACGTGGAAGATCTGTATATAATTGGATTTATGGTAGCAGGTGCGCTGCTCTTTGGCTTGTGCGGGGGCTTCTGCTACTGGAAACTCAGGAAGACTTCCGCGGCGATCAACGCGCTGTCGAAACTTCCTGCTCAGAACGAGTCTTTGATCCGAGCTGTGACCTCAATGAACCAGCTGTTGTACGAGCTTAATCGCACGATGGGAACGGTCGTGGAGGACCGCAGACCTGCGGTGCGGTTTGGGACTCGTTTACAGCCGAGCGGGCTACACCAGGGGGGAGACGGGGACCCGTAGCTCGGGTTGAATGAAAGCTCACATAATTTGGACGAATTGGACTTCAGACAGCACCTGGACTCAAGGCTAACAGTAAGAGTACACTGAAGCCTGCCCTGAAGAATAAATAAATCACTAATCTAATCGGGACACCCCAAGTAACCTTGAACAAAGGCTGACTGCAAATCTCTCCTGGAGCCTGAGCTACTGGAAAGAACTGTCGCATAGAGAGCTCTCTGTGTGCTATCAGATGATGCCAGCTGAGTCCATCTGTAGACTGTGTTCTATCTGGACGATTGTTCACAGACTTATCTCACTGCTCCGCCACCATAATGCAACATGTGATTTGTCTTATCTGTGCTTGAGCTGGTAGAGTTTTTTGATTGTATCATAGAATGTCCTAAGACAAAATGTGATAGAATCTTTTTTGAATACCACTTCCTTTTTTTTCCATATCTGATTGTTTGGCGGCGCGGATTAATTTCTGCTGCGGCTTCCGTACGCATGTCCCCTCTCAAGGACGGTGCGTGCGCCAATTGCAATGTTTTGTGCCCCGGTGCAATGACGATGCCAATAAAGATATATTCTATTCTATTCTAGGTGACAGGGCCTTCTCTGTAGCAGGCCCAAGACTTTGGAACGAGTTACCTCTGCTTGTCAGACAGGCCCCCTCCCTCTCGGTTTTCAAATCTCGTTTAAAAACCCACTACTATTCCGTAGCTTTCAACACCATTTATTATCTGTGACGTTTTTGTGTCTATATTCTAATTTAACTTCATTTTATATGTTGCTTTGTGTGTTGCCTGTTTTTCTGTTTGTAAAGCACTTCGGTTGGCCTTGTTGCTGTATATGTGAGGATGGCACCATGGCACCATCTAGTGGGCATCTGTTGGTCTTGTCTGTTCCCCTTGTGATTTATTAGTTTCCCTCCTGATTTTAGTCTCCATGTTTTAATTACTCTTAGTTGTAACCTCCAGTTCTGTCATCCTAGTGTAGCCTACTTCATGTTTCAGGTAGTTTCCCAGTTTTTGCCATCCTAATGTACTTCATGTTTCAGGTAGTTTCCCAGTTTTTGCTTTTAGTTAAACCTCCAGTTTAGTCTCTGTTTTATTAACTATTAGGTTAACCTCCAGTTCTGTCTGTTTAGTCTCTGTGTTTATGTTTCAGGTAGTTTCCCAGTTTTTGCTTTTAGTTAAACCTCCAGTTTAGTCTCTGTTTTATTTTCTATTAGCTTAACCTCCAGTCTTCCTAGTTTACTTTTCATGTTTCAGGTTTAGTCTTCCCAGTCCTGCTCTGTGTGTCTAGTTAATTGTCCCCAGGTGTTTGTGATTTTGTCTTGTCTTGTCTGTGAGTATATAAGCCCTGTTCTGTGTCTCAGTGAGTGCAGCCGCATCGTTTGGTATTCCCCTGTGTTCCCAGCTCATGTAAGTGTTTTTGCTACACAGACTGCTTTATGATTTTTGTTGTCATTAAATACTCCTTCTTTGAAACTCCTGGCTCCCTGTGAGAGTTCTTGTCTGCAATTGGGTTCTGTCATGCCTACAAAACCTGACAAGAAGTGTGTGATGACTGAACTGAACTCTGAACTGTTCCAGCACATGTCCCACCAAGAAGAGGTTGTGAGTACAGTAATGAGGATGAATTCAGCCACACTGCTGCTACTGGACAAAAACTTGATTAGTTAAGACTGTAAACAGTCTGTTGCTACTTAGTGTTCTGGTTCTGACTGTTATTGTATTTATTAAGATTTTTATTATTGTTAAAATAGTTTTATTGTAGAGTGCTGTTTATTTAAAATATCATCCAAATGGGTCACTTTTATTTATTACTACAATACAATACAAACATATTTTTGGCATATTTTCAAAATAAACATTTTGTAAGTCTTTATTTTGTCTTTTTTTTTTGTACCGAAAATAAACCGAACCGAGCCCTCCTTGTAGTTGAACCGAACCGAAATGTGATTTTAGCGTACCGTTACACCCCTAATATATATATATATATTTATATTAGGGATGTAACAGTACACGTGGGTGTACCGAACCATTTCGGTACGGCACGTTCAGTTGGTCCACCTGCGTACCGTTTCCGTTATTTTTTTCACTTATTAAAGTGCGACTAAACCCAAAATTAACTTTTTTTTAGCTGATAAACTCCCTAGAATGTGTTTAAAATGTTATCTAGCACTATGGCTGTGTTTATTCTCACATAATTGTGCATATCTGTGTAAATTGGCAATATTTGGCAATATTTGGTCTAAAAATGTGTTTACGGTAGTTCTATGGGTTGAACTGGTGGATTACACCTTAATTTTCTTATTTGTGCAAACGCTCATGTGTGACATGTCTGCTCATGTGTGATGTCACACAGGTGGTTCAAGCAGAGCCAATCCCCTGCAGAGATGAGAAGTGCATACCTTATATGGAAGTGCTGCATTTCACTCCTGACAAGCGGTTTTATTTTTCTTTTCATTTTCATTGTTTTAGGCCTTTGGTTTTGGATGGAATGGGTGGAATAGATAAATACATCTACATGTTTATTCTTTGTTGTTGCTTGGTGTATGTTGTTGGCTAGAGGTTTAATTTGTTTTAGGTTGTTGCAGGTGGAGGCGTGAACAAAAGCACAACTCTACCTCCACCCTTCCTTGTCTCTCGACACGCCCATTTTCAGGGAGATTTTGGAAGGAG
>JBBPBX010001669.1:26183-51425 GCA_038048925.1 Garcialebias charrua | reverse complement strand
GGGGGAACGAGCTGCTGCTGTCTGTGTGTCCAGATTTGAAAAGGATGCATTTTTAACAAGCCCTGATGAATTGCAGCAATTCCTGCTGCCATTAAGCCCAAAATACGTTGGTAGAGCTTGAGTGTCACTGTCTTGTTCAGCTGGAAGCGGGCCAAGCAGAGCTAGAGGTCTGATAATTGCTTTTCTGATAGTCTCGCTCTAAAGTGAACAAAGTTATATCTCATCCTCAGGAACAAAATGTCATGTGATAGGGTCATCTGACTTTTTTCTGCGTTTATCATGAACCCCATGGATAGCAGGTGTGACCTCACATGATCTGTGTGTAACCTTGCTTGCTGCTTGGAGCTCGTCAAGATTAATGTCGTAGAGATAATCCATAACTCTGATGCCCTGGCTCCTCATGGGAGCTAGGGTAGCTTCAAGGCATTTTGTAAATACCCTCGTGGCAGTCGAGAGGCCGAAAGGCAGGGCCAAATATTCAAACGTTGCATTCTCGAATGCAAAACACAGGAATTTTTTGTGGTTTTGCAAGATGCTCAAATGGAAATAGGAATCTTTTAAGTCCACAGTACAGAAGTAGTCCCCCGAGCGTACAGAGTAAATCACCTGACGTAACGTAAACATCTTGAACTTGAATGATCTCAGTCGTTTGTTCAAAAATCTTAAATCCAGGATGGGCCTCAGCTCCCCCCCCCCTTTCTTTGGGACCACAACGTACTTGCTGTAGTGACCTTTGTTCACCTCCTGTGGAGGAACAGCTGTGATTACTCCTTTTTGAAGCAGCAAGTGTATTTCCTCCATTAGGATAGATGCTTGAGCTGAGCTCATTGTTGACGTAATCACCCTCGAGAAGGGGGATGGACATCTGAAGAATTGTAGGCGGTACCAGTGAACTACGGTACCCATGACCCATAGCGATAGGCTACATGCTGCCTAGGCTCTCGCGTGAACGGCGAGCCTGGAGGGCATGTTCACTGGTGACTTCATTTGAGGCAAGAGAGGTGGGGGGTGTGTGTGGTCCCCTCCTCTATGTTCAAATGTGGGTTTGTTTGTCTCCCCGGTGGGGGCAAGGGGTCTGACTGTGACAGATCGCCCCCTGCCCCCCGTGAGGGCTCATTAGGCCCTTTGACAAGTGAAGTCTTATCAGAGGGGGGTTGGCCGACTGTGTGAGACGGCTCCCCGCACTCTTTATTGACTCTGTTTGCATTAAAAATGGTGGGGTTTTCCCTTTAATGCTGAGTCGTGACACAGAACATTTTGAGCAGTTTGAGACTTTATTGTCGTGTGCAAACAACACTTTCTCTTTATTACATAAACATTTGAGAGTTTTTGTGTGTTGAAACGTTCTGAACCAGTTAATCATGGTTTCTTTAACACAGATACTGGCGTTAAAAGTTTCTGCCTTTCTTTTTCCCGATGGGTGAAAGTGCCTGTAATGATGCAGGGACAGCTCTGGATCAGGCTGACTTCTGCTTTCTCTCTCGCACCACTGACGAAGATCTGGGGCGACCCATCTGGCGTGGGACAAACCTCTGCTTCTACCAAGCCTGGCCTGTCTGAGGAGTGTGTCCTTGTTGCTCTGAGGCAGGTTTAGGCCGTTGATCGACCTCGAGTGTTGGCCTCTTTAGAGCTGGGCGTCATGTGAGAGAGTGGTGGCGCTGCTGTGGGCCTCTTTGGTTGTTCGAGTCTCTGGCTTGCGAAAAATGTTTTCTGGGCATGCCTTCACGCATGGCCTCCTCTTGTTTTCTCCTCTGATCACATCTGCTCTGGATCCTCTCCAGGGCCCCGCCAAACAGACCTGATGCTCTATGGCGTGGTAGAGGAACGAGGAATGCTGGGTCTTAGGGAGGTCAGTCATAGTGTCAGCCATAAATGGCGTTGTGCAATCATCGTTTCAGCCATACATTTCCCTTGGGCAATGGCTGCTGTTCCGGTGAGGTGGAAGATGAAGTCTGCTGCTCTGCGTGCTTCGTCCAATATTTAAGCTGCCTTTTTCTTTGATGTGGTCTGCTGCAGCTCCTGTAGCTTCTCGGCCTGATAGGCCTGCAGCATTGAGGCAGTGTTGAGGGTGCGAGCTGCAAGGCCTTGAGCATGGTAAGTCTTTTCAAGTTTAAGAGCTGACATGCGGCACAGCTTACTGGGTAGCGTGGGCTTTGAGCTTGATGTCTTTGGGGCCAAGTGTGCGGCCAAAGTCTTGTCCACCTGCGAGATGTGGGCCAGGCCCGCTGACTCCATGCCCTCAATGTCGAGGAACTGGGAGAGTGGCAATGTCAACGGCGCTTTTGGTTCTGTCCATGAGCGTGTTAGCTCCGTTAGAAAGTCCGGGAAGACAAGCATCCTGTGTCTCACAGCAGCATGTTGCTTGGCAAAAAAGTAGTTTCCCGCCAACCTCGTTAACTGTTGTCGAAGTGGGGGATCTGGCCAAGTCACGTTCAGCACCTCTGCAGCTCTGTGGTACAGCTCAAACAAAGCAGTAGTGGACTCATCTGATTCCGCTTGTGCAACTGTGTTCCCTGGGAGAAGTCTTCTGCGTCTCCCTCTTCCTCGTTGTCTGCCTCATCGTCTGTTATCTCACCGGAGGCTGTCAGCGACAGCTCGTCGGCTTGTATCATGTCTCTCGTGTCGAAGTCGGTGCTTGTGTCCCCGTCGGGGCTCTAAAGATCCATTCTGTCACCCCAGCTTAGTGCTCTGCTGTCCTCCATCTCGTCCGCCTCCAGCTCCGTTGTAGGCGTGAGAGTCTCTGAAAGGAGCGGGTCCCTTGCCGCAGTGGAACTACCCATGGCCTTTGTCATGAAGTCCACACGTCTCCGTCGAATTGTCTCGCGCAGCTGGTTGCAATGAGACCACGACTCAGGGGAATCCAAAGCTGTCTTGGCGTGGACCATTTCCAAGCAAATCGGGCAGGCATCGTGTGTGTCCGATGACGAAATGAAGGAGCCGCATTTGCTAGGGCAGGGCCGGGAACCAGGGCTCGCTGGTCTGCTGCCAGCCTTGTTGGAGTTCTTCGATGTCCTTTTGCCTTTCTCAGGAGCCATCGTCGAGAAAAGGCGTAGAGTGGAAGCCAGTTAGTGAAAGCTAAACAGGGTTTGTCGAGTGGAAGCCAGTTAGCGCGTGCTAAACAGAGTTTGAATAACTCTTCTCGCTGTGCTGTTCGTGTGGGCTAGCCGTTAGCTCCATTAGCTAACAGGTAGGTGCATGGTGCAGTTAGCGTCCCGCTAAACTGGGTGACGAAACAGCAGAAATGGACGTCTGGCCGATGCTACAAACGTCGTCGACACTTAGTTAGCATCAGCTAAACAAAGTGCTCGCTGGGAAGTCTTCAGTGACACCTTCGGTAGGAAGTAAGCTCACCTCCTGGTCGGGTGGTTCAGTCACTCGAGACGGTGTCCTGCAAAGTTCAGGTGTGAAGCGAGGTGAAGGGCAAAAAGAGACAGAACATGATGCGTCACCGTCTCTTATACCTGGGGGGCGGGGCCACCTGGTGACATTGATGCTCACTTGCCTTAAAAGGCGTGATTGTATTACTTCAGGTGAACCGTGCGGGGGCGCAATTCCCATATGTCATATGTTGCACCGCAGTGAACTGACTGATAAGGGAACCTGTTGTAGTACAGTAATTACAAATCTTGTGAGGTACGTGTTGCTCCTGTGCAAGACAGAAAAAAAACAGTTTATGAATGGGTGAATATGACTTGATTAGTGGCCATTTATAACAAAAATGTCAAATTAAGGCAACACAATTATGGTTTAAGTGCATTAAATAATTTGCAACATTCATAATGTTGGTCTGCAAAATATGCTCAGACTGTATCAAATGTATAAGTTTGCATGTTGCATATGTGATCAACATGCAATGGTTGCTAAAATTGACATTAGTCACAATAAGGTTAAATCAAATACAAGGACAACTTAACTCTTTTGTACTTGTTGAGACACTGATTCAACTTCATTTCTGATTGACAGTATTTTGCATCCTATTTTCAGGTGCCTGCACCAATTACAGAGATCATCATATCACCAAAACGGGTAAGAGAATGTGTAAATTTTAATTATTCCTGCAATTCTGCTATTGGTCCACAAGATGACAGTGTCAGAACATGTTCTATCATAGAATGCTCACATAAGGCACTGTAGCTTATTTACGGTTAAGTAACTCAGTTGGATGAGGACCAGACAGAATGAAAGATGAAGCCATATGATTCCAGTGAAACTAGGTTTTTAAAGCAGCTGTCCATATTTTGGTTCCACAGCAAACGCTGTATGTGGGGTCAGCAGTGGGCATCGCACAAGTCAGACTGCACCAGTGTGATCTGTATGGTTCAGAGTGTGCTGACTGTTGTCTGGCCAGAGACCCATACTGTGCCTGGGATGGGCTCACCTGCTCCAGATACTACCCTGCTGGAGTTTACACCAAGAGGTAATAGCACACACACCATCACTGCAGATGTCTGAGGGTGACGTGAGCTGTTCACACCTTCACCAGTAGATGTTCTTGCCCTAAAAGTCACAAGTCTGTGACGCTTGTTACCAAGTGATTATTCAAGACATATGACAGGCAGGGGTTATGTAAGGCCTATCAGTGTTCACATGTTCTTCCTCTTTTGTATTTTTCTTCATCTTATCCCCAATTTCACTTACTTTCTTTCAGTTCACACATCTTTTGTGCTTTCATCACGTTTAAACTGATTTATTCTCACTTACTCTCTGCAGCAGACGATTCAGACGGCAAGATGTTCGCCATGGCAACGCCGCGCAGCTGTGCAACGGGCTGCAAATTGATGGTTAGTGTATTAAATGACTGTGAAAAGTGCATTTGTAATGGTGTGTGAGCAAATGTGGAGTTATCTAAAAATACAGTTGGCCAAATACCGCATGCATGCTGCAGAGATAAGAAGACTATCCATACATTAATTTACCTGCTTCTTTCATGGGGGTCACTCGTGTCCATGTCCAGCCATCACTGTGCGAGAGGCAAGGGTCACCTGGACAGGTCACAATCCATCACAGGGACACATAGAGACAAACGAGACAAACAACCATTCACTCTCTCACTCACACCTAGAGACAATTTAGAGTTACCAATCAGACTAACATGCATGTTTCTGGTGTGTGGGAGGAAGCTGGAGTACCCAGAGAAAACCCACACCTGCATGGAGATAACATGTAAACACCACCCAGAAAGGCCCCCAGCTGGGATTTGAACCAGCGACTTGCTCACTGAGAGGTAGCAGCTCTACCAACTGCACCACTGTGCCGCCCCTGTGAAAACTAAAGGCATAAAGAAAGTAATGTGCCATTTTAGTTGGGGGTCGCTGTGAGGTCAGTGTGCTTGTACTGGAGCAGAAAAACAATCAGCTTTACATTATCCATCTGATGAAAGGTCACAGCAGTCAACTGCCATCATTCGGGCCTCACAATCTTTTATGATGTGTGTGTGTTTGTGTGTGTAGATGAACAATGGCAAAGAGCAGAGGAGAGGCTCGTCTACAGCGTGGAGAGCAACAGCACTTTACTTGAATGTGTCCCTCGATCACTTCAAGCCAAGGTCCTCTGGTTCTTACAAAAAGAAGGAGAGAAACATGAGGTGAATTTAATTTTTTTTCAGAGTCAGAATCAGAATAAGCTTTATAAGCATTGTACCGAAATACAGTGAGAATGTGTTCGTATAGTTGTCCGAAAGATGGACGGAGAGCACGTTGCTGCTGTTCCTGAGGGCGCGGACCTTCATCCTTTTTTGGAATACTTTTTAGATAGAAAAGGGGAAAAATTTATGAGGATAGGATAGTGGTATTACAAAAAAAAGATCTCTTCACACCTTGCCCTAACAGGACATGATTTAAGACATCAAAAATCTCTACCAGCAAGCACATTTATAAACAAATTACATATGCATTTGATGGCAAGATGGTGAGATTTGTGAAGCACTTCCAGATAGTCCATAGTTCTGTTAAGATGTTGGTGTCAGCCGGTACAGCTCTGATAAGCCTTCACAGAAGTTCTTGGGGTGGGGGTGGTGTTGCAACAGACATAGATTTTCCTTCGTTTACACATATCCCAGGAGAAATTTGATAAGTTGGCCTGCTTCGAGGCCACACGGGGGAGTCAGATTCAGGTAAATGTTTTTTTTCAGTTAGGCTGTTGTTTTTCTTGTCAGCCTTGAGTCCTGCTGGCACTTTCAATCCAAAATGGCCAGATTTATGGGATTTCCACTGGTCCGTGCTTATGATCCTCCTCTAAGGTTGTCCCCAACATGTTGGCGAGTTCCAGAAGCCACAGGTGGCCTGCAAATCTCACAAACTACTTTCATCTTATGGTTTAGCTAAAAAAATCATCTGATTATGAGTACTCTAAGCACAAACCAAACCTTCACACAGACTCAGCAGTTTTGTCATGGCCGTAACTACTGCCACTGTCTCCTTCAATAGAGGATAACATAGGAATCTGAAGGTTATGCACCATAACCCATGTTCCCTGAAGGAAGGGAACAAGGTGCAACACATGACTATGGGAATTGCACCACTGCACGGCTCAGCTGAAGCAATACAATCACGCCTTTTAAGGCAATTAACCGTCAGCAAGGAGGCTCCGCCCTCCTTGCATAAAAGACGATGACACGTAACGTACGTCTTCTACATGCACTTCACCAAGCTTGGGCATTGGAAGGGCAAATGTGTGTTGCACCTTGTCCACTTCCTTCAGGGAACATGGGTTATGGTGCATAACCTTCAGTTCCCTTTAAGTCAGGTTCACTACGGTTCAACACATAACTATGGGAACATACAATCCTGCTCTGGAAATGCATGCTTATGAGAACTTTTGCCTTAACTACAGGCGTTAGCCGTTCAATTCTCTGTGGTAGAGAGAACAGCTTGAGTTACGTCATGTGCTGTGACGTCTAGGCTGTAGTGTTTTACAAACGTGTTAGGAGATGACCTGTACAGATATCTGCTACTGAAACACCTCCAAACAAGGCCCAGGAAATGGCTAGGTCTCAAGTTGAGTGAGCATGTACCCCACTGGGTACCTACTGACCTTTGTTGCTGTATGCCCTGGAAATGGCCTCTGTCACCCAGTGGGAGAGGCGTTGCTTAGACAGGGCCCTACCTGTAGCAGGTTTAGCAAAGCATATGAACAATTGGTTTGTTTTGCACCAACGGCTAGTTCTCTCTATGTAGATGCTCAGGGCCCTAACAGGGAAGAACGCGTTCAGATGCCTCTGTTCTATAGTCAGAACAGGGGGAGGAGGAAAAGTTGAAAATTCAAAGCTCAAATCTGGGGCTGGGCGCTTGGGCGTTTGTCAGCTCGGCCTGGTGGCTGCCTGGTGGGGCTCGGGTCCTCTGGTCCTGTCGGGTCTGGACCTGAGGGATGGGCGTCCCCGGTGCCCGGGCCTCGGTGACCGGCCCTGGGGCTACGTCGGTGCAGCGGGCTCCGGCGGGGGCCTGTGTATTGTCGCTGTTGACCCCGGGGGGTCATTGTGTGTGGTCCCTGGTGGGGTTCGTCCGGTTCTTCCACTTGGTCGGATCTGGGGAGTGGACGAGTGGCTCGTCCTGTTCGGGTGGTCCTGGGGACTCTGGGCTCGGGGTCCTTCCTGGGGTCTTGGGCTTTGATCGCCCCTTCGTCTGTCTCGGGCTTTGGGGGGACGGGTCTCTGATGCTTCACAGTCGCTACTAAATGTTCTATTGGAGGAACCTCATTCACTTATGCATGCTCACAACCACACACAAATGGATGCAGGGATGTATAGTAGATGTATGTAGATGGGTATATAAATGAATATAAATATATATGTATGTATATTGTATATATATTTGTAGGTATGGGTATGTGTATTTATAGAAATATTTGCAAGGTCATGAATATTATCAGTCTTTATGCTTGTATGTTTCGTTGTTGTGTTCTGTCATGTGCTTTGCAGGATTGTGGACGGAGGTTTGGTGTGTTTGCCTTGTGCTCTTTCTGTGGACAATTGTTGTTTTGTTGTTTTGTTTTGTTGTCTCACTTTCTCTTTTCTTTCTTTCTCTCTATAAAAAAAAAAAAAAAAAAAAATACATATTGGAGTGAGAGGATGGCTATAAGGTGTGAAGGGAGGCCATCTATAAATGGAAAAAAATAAAAAAAATAAAATAAAAAAAAAGTTTTCAAACAACCAACTTATGTCCACTATCTCCTCAGAGATTAGAGGTATGGTGCCTTTTTTCTGGAACTTCTGTGACCTTTTGCTACTCCCTGACTGTCTAGTCCGCAGTGCAGGGGCAGGGCCTTTGCTCGGTGTAGACCACGGAGGGTCACTTAAAGAGCGGACACCTACCTTTTGTGTTTTTTTGCTTATCTCGGGCAGCTTCGTCCGAGGTGCAGGGACAGAGTGTTTGCTCGTCCTTCTCAACCATATTGGGTCTCTTAACCACTTCGGGTCATTGTTCCAGCGGGCATCAACATGTCGTGGTTTGTTAGTTTGAAAAACATGTTTTTTCTCGCCTATTTTAGGAGAGGGAGTTGATGAACTTGTCCCTTCCAGCTCCAGCGAGTGGGATTTGACCTTTTCTTGGTAATGTAGTTCACGCTCTGATTTTGTTTTTAACCAGATCGGGTCATTGCTTTGTCTGTGAGCTTCACAAACATTTACAGCACACCGTTTTATTTTTAATTGTCTAATCTCACGTTTTAACTCAAGTTTTTCTTGGTGAAATTCTTCTCTTCTGCGAATGTTATTTTGCCTAACAATTCAAGCTTTGCTGTGAGCAGCTGTAAAGCTTCATCATAATTGTCATATCCCATCTTTGTTTTGAAATTTCTCCAAATTAATGAGAGATGTTTGTAATTTGTTATTTTAAATATTCCCTTTTTTTAAAATAAACCGGAGTTATTAGTTGTACACAGAAAAACGTTAAAAATGCAATTTTTAACTAAAAGTGTACAGTTGTGCACACCAATTATGTTTAAAATGCAGAGATGTGAAGAGCTTAATGTGGAAATGCTCTGTTCTCCATCATCTTTTTTTTAATTTTTTTTATTTGAAAATCAAATAAAAGATGCTTTTTGAGTGTTATTTTAAATCTCTTCAGTATTTAAAATGAGCATAAATTGTTTGTCTGTACCTGTTATTCTAAAAAAAAATATTTAAAATAAAACAGGAGTTTTTGTTTGTGTACAGAACGATTTTAAAGCTGGTAATTCACCATAAAAATGCTGACTTTTTATGATGTTGTGAGAGAAACCGTCTGTAAACGTCTTTTAACCAACAGGTGGCAGTCAAGACTTAAACTTATCACGAGGTGACCTTTTCTTTCTACTTCCGGCCGCTAGAGGCGGCTTGGTTGACTCCATGCAGCTTAGCCGTTAGCTTGCGAGTAGCATCTAACAACTCGGTAAAAATATCAACATTGGAAAGAGTTGGAGCCTGTACGTGACAAACGCTCGAACTGCGTTCTTGTCACAGACAAATCTGTATGATTAGACAGTTTAGATGGCTTAAATTGAGTTTTTAAACTTTTAGTGAAATCTCCGTTTGTCTTGTGTTGGGGGACACGTGGTCTGAAGACAGAGGGGCGGGCCAACGCAGCAGCGTGCGTGGCGCGTCACCAGCTTCCAGCGAGGCGGAACTCGCTACACAAATACGTGCCGTTTACCAACCAATCACAGTGCTTGTAGTTCTTTTCCTAAGCATTCATGTTCAATGTAGTCTTCTTACCTTCGACCAATGCAGTGCCGGAAATGACGACAGAAGTGGGCTGGTCGCAACGCGTGTGTTCCCACTTCAGCGAATCAGCGCTCGCTTTACAGATACGAGACGTGATTGACAGATCACGGCTCTCGTTTTATCCAATCATAGCTCATAAACAAACGTTACCCTAGCACAGCAGAACACAACTTCATAGACTCTTTACAGCTCATAAACGCTTCAAACAACTTTCAAAATTCTGAAATATGCGGTGAGCACATTTAGATAGGCCAACTTAGATACGCTCAGTAACACGGCACTTCAACTGTAACACAACACGGACTCTCTGAGCCGCTTTAAGGTCGGTTCCGTTCGCTTTTAATGGAGAAAAAAACTCGGGTCTGAACCCATCCGACCATATTCTAACAGTTATATGCTTCAAAAAAGGCGTTCAATACAGGATCAACTGGACTTTATTTGTTGCAGAAAACGTTTCGACTTCTGTCCAGAAGTCTTTTTCAATTCTGAATGAATGGAAGCTGTGAGAACGAGAAGTTTTATACAAGCCACGCACCAACATATGAAATTGGAAACTGAAATAACACCACAAAATACCTAACATGCCCATTCTATTTAAATTGACAAAACAACACATCACACCTTAAAGTGCGACTAAACCCAAAATTAACTTTTTTTAGCTGATAAACTCCCTAGAATGTGTTTAAAATGTTATCTAGCACTATGGCTGTGTTTATTCTCACATAATTGTGCATATCTGTGTAAATTGGCAATATTTGGCAATATTTGGTCTAAAAATGTGTTTACGGTAGTTCTATGGGTTGAACTGGTGGATTACACCTTAATTTTCTTATTTGTGCAAACGCTCATGTGTGACATGTCTGCTCATGTGTGATGTCACACAGGTGGTTCAAGCAGAGCCAATCCCCTGCAGAGATGAGAAGTGCATACCTTATATGGAAGTGCTGCATTTCACTCCTGACAAGCGGTTTTATTTTTCTTTTCATTTTCATTGTTTTAGGCCTTTGGTTTTGGATGGAATGGGTGGAATAGATAAATACATCTACATGTTTATTCTTTGTTGTTGCTTGGTGTATGTTGTTGGCTAGAGGTTTAATTTGTTTTAGGTTGTTGCAGGTGGAGGCATGAACAAAAGCACAACTCTACCTTCACCCTTCCTTGTCTCTCGACATGCCCATTTTCAGAAAGATTTTGGAAGGAGGAGTTACCGTCTCAACCTGGGTTTAGTCTCACTTTAACAGAAGGGGGTTTGTAACACATACATGTAAATTGAAAGATCACACCTTAACAGTAGGAGGTTCCCTTGAGGTCTCTGGTAGAAGACACAAAACTGTATGTAAATTGACAAAAAACACCTCCCAAACAACAACAGAGGCTACTCAGAGAACTTTGTTAGTCTAATTTACAGACAAGACATCCCTGCTCCCATCCAGTGTAAAACGTTTCGGAATCAAATCCAAAACTGAGTTATAAGTCTTAGAAAGTTGAAATCTCAGACCTCCTCCTCTGTTAAGAGAAGGTTTTTCTCTCTTAACATACACAGCTTCCTTCACACCTCTCTCAAACCATCTGTGCTCTCGGTCCAAAATTTGAACATTCTGGTCCTTCAAATGAGTGACCCTTGTCCGTGAGGTGGAGGTGAACAGCTGAGTTTTGTCAGTTATATGCTTCTTTGACCTGCTCTAAAATGTAGAATACCAGCACAACAGCAATCTTGCAAAGTAACATTAGCTTTTCAGGCACTATGACTCGGCGGTCATTTTGCAGTGAGATTGCCTCAGCTTGTGCACAACGTAATCTGGACCAGGTCCTTATCAGAACCACCAGACACTTCCAACACAGCGTGACAGATCCCCACCAAACTACTTATAGCGTTTCAAAAGTTGAACAAATAACAATTTCAGCTTCAAATGTCATTAACTGCAGTCCTGCAATCGTTCTGAACACTTTTCCAGCCAAAAGAATTATCTATAGAGTCCAAAACTAGGATTCTAATATGCAAACATGACGTTACAGTTCATGAGGGATCACAGATTTATGAACAAACTTTCAGAAAACACGTACTTGGACCACCAGATGAAGCAAACATGAGGGTAACCACCATATTGTGTCTTTAAACACATACGGTGCCACCCAGATGTAAAGGATTTTAGGAGGGGTCAGTATTAAGCTGACCTCTTTATCCTTTATTACTTTACTTATTCAGATTGAATAGTAATTTCATGGATTCTTTTCTTTTTCAGTTTACCCATATTTCTGTGATCTTTATGATGGATAAGTCAAACAGAAGCCATAGAGTGACAAGGGACACGTTAACTTAGAGTCAGAGTCAGAGTCAGAGAGAATTTATTGTCATTTGCACCGCATGTAGTACATGTGTTGAAAACGAGATTATGTACACAGGGTCCCAGTTACATCCAACAACAAATGCAAGAGAAATACAATAATAACATCTAGGATTAACTAAGAGAGACATCACATCAGCTAGTAATACACTAAGCCCTAATGTAGTAGAAAAACATCATTATAAACAGCAGCACGAACATGAGCAGATGGTCACAGATGAACGCAGCAACAAGAAACAGATCAGTACAGTATCAGTATGATGTGACATTTTGCAGTGTTTATTCTTATTATTTATTTATTCATGAGTCTGACAGCCTCAGGGTAGAAGCTGTTTCTCAGTCTAGTGGGTGTGCCAAAGTCACTACCATTTATTTAGAATAAATCAACTAATTAACACCATTACACTTGATTGACATGATTTCACTTTCTTTCAATTTAATACGTCAGCACATTTAAATTGTAACAACAGACATAAATACAGGATGTCATTATACTTAGTCTGTGGCTCAGTCTTAGCTTAAAAATAGTTACCAGCTTAGAAATGGAGATGGAGAAATTTAAGAAGGAGAGGTTAAAGGAGGAAGTTATTTATCTTGAGTGTAACCAGAAATGACACTTTCCATCCGACGTCTGCTAAACCCCAGGTACGTTTGTAAACAGCTCTTTACCTTTTGACGACAGCCTGGTAAGAGAAGACCTTGTAGCTTTTCAGATGCACGGGTTCCTTGCGGGGGCCAGTACATCTGAGCTGGTTATTACGTTTACCTTCCAACGTCTCCTGGTTTCGCGTTGGTCATCAGAAAATGCGTCAGCTCCTGGCCCCTGGCTCAAGATAACTTATTCCAGGAAGGAATAAACAAAGTTTTGAGCTTACGCTCGTTCGAAGTGGACTCATAACAACATGTTATTAGTCCTTAACTGAATGACTGTCCTTAGCGTTTGACTGAAGTTCATTCAGTTCTTTTGGGAAGATCTCATCCTGAGGCTTACACCAGCAGACTTCCTCGTTCCAGCAAAAGCTTAGAACTTAGTAGAAGATCTGAGAAAGAGAGAACTTGTCTCTTCCCCATTGGTCCAAAAAGAAGCAGTCGAGCAGTTCACTTGTTATCACGATTCAAGGTGAAATTCAGAGCAGAGTGAAATTGTTTAGGAAAAGTATCTGAGTGAGAAGACTTTCAGACGCTAGTTAGAGTTTTAGCTGAAACTCAACAAAAACAACTTCTGTGTAAGTCAGTTTGACATTTTATCTGAACTTTGACACCCTTTCATTTGATCAAGTAACACAGTCATGCTTCACATTTAAAGAATAACATAGCATATAACATATCATGAAAATGACAAAATGTTATTCTTTTGATTACATTAGAATAAAATTAAAGAAGCCAATAGTCTCTTTTGGTGACTACGTTCTCAGATTACAACTAATGGAATAATTTGTAGTAAATGTCTTGCTTTACTGAGAGGTCAGTAAAGGTCATCTCTGGAACAGTTCAAAAATACAAAGGTATCAGAGCGGGCACGGTCATGCCCACTACAAGTGGAAGGGGAATATGTGTCAGGAGAAGATGCACCAGCAAAAGAGATGGCCGTGGACTTCAGCAGATTATCAAAGAAAGAAGATTCCAGAATTTAGCAGAGATCCAGAAAGGGCGGGAGTTACAGCTTCAAAACCCACCACATTGATGCATCCGGAGATAGACTACAACTGTCAGGTTCCTCAGGCCAAGCCACTTCTGAACCTGAGCTAACATATCTGTTTCCGATGAAAGCAAAGTGTGCCTTTCATTCAGAAATCAATTTCCAAGAGTTTGGAGGAAGAAGGGTGATAAACAGAACCCATACTGCTTGAGGTCCAGTGTGAAATATCCACAGTCATTCATGATTTGGGGTGCAATGTTCGGTGCAGGTGTTGGTAAACTCTGCTTTCCAAGGTCACCACAAAAGTTTACCAGAATGTTTTAGAGGACTTAATAATAATAATAATAATGAATTTAAATTGTAACACACTTTTCATTAATAAAAATCTCAGTTCTACAAAGTGCAACAAAAGCAAAAATCAAATAAAACAAGTGTAAAAATCAGGTAAAATCAATAATAATATCAACTAAGATCAAAGATAAAATCATGTGGAGGCAGAATAGGCTTGATTAAAAAATTAATAAAAAAAATGTTAAAAAAATAAAACAAGTGATAAAATCAAGTAAAATCAGTAATAATATCAACTAAGATCAAAGATAAAATCATGTGGAGGCAGAATAGGCTTGCTTAAAAAGAAAGACAAAGGCATGGACGAGTTTCTCAGCATCAGAAAAAGTCAGAGATGGGCGAAGTCTGGAGATGTTTCGAAGATGGAAGAAGCAAGTTTTAAACAGAAGCTTAATGTGATTTTCAAATGTAAGATGAGAGTCCATTTTTATTCCAAGATTTGTAACAGAGGTGGAGAGGGGGATGTCTTGTCCAGAGAAGGAGATTGTTGTTAAAGTTGATGTTTGTATCTGGTGAGGGGTGCCAATCAGTATGGCCTCAGTCTTGGAGCAGTTTAATTGAAGAAAGTTCTGATTCATCCATGCCCTTATTTCCTCCAGGCAGGTAGAGAGGGCAGTGAGTGAAGATGGAGATGGGGATGATGAGGATGCTCCAGTCCTGATGTAAAGCTGTGTCACTTCATGATTCCTTCAGCTGAGAATCTGTATGGAGATGCAGATTTCATCTTCCAGCAGGACCTGGCCCCACCAGCAGCACCAAAACCTGGTTTGATGCCCATACCACAGTGCTCGACTGGCCAGCCAACTGTCCGGACCTAAACCCCATTTAGAATCTATGGGGTATTCTCAAGAGGAAAATGAGGGGCACCAGACCCAACAACAAAGAAGAGCTGACAGCAAGCATCAAGGAAATCTGGGCTTCCATAACTCCCAGTTAATACCACAGGCTGATTGCCTCAATGCCACATCACATCGAGGCAGTGACTAAGGCAAAGGGATTTCCAACCAAGTATTGAAGATTGACTTATCATTTTGAAAGTACCATATTTTGATTGATTTGTTTTGACTAATTTCTTTCTTTTTTCCCCCTGCAAAACCTGAGTAGTGTGGGCTGATTTCTTCACAGTATTAAACATTNAAGAGGGTGCACTTCAGCTACTAAAATGACTGCTTTACGTTCAATATAAATTCTATGCATTTTTTTAAATTGAGAAAATTTCCTTACATTCATATATATTTTTTCTGCTCTTTGGCTGGCAGAATGATGCAGGTGAGGAGCAGGTTCACTGCTAACACCCCAAAGTAATGCACGGTACAGCCACTTTAGGAATGAGCCTCTGCAGAGGCCAGCAACACAAGACAAGCATTTTAAAGCCACGTAGCATCCAATCAATAGACCAGTATACTGCAGCCGAATGCTCATTATCATGTTTCATGCAGGCTCTGGACAAAGGTTCATCTGCGAGTTTGGAAAATAAACTGTAGAACTGGAGCCAAACTCTTCCTCTGAGTCACGCCTGCCCACTGTGAAATCTGATATGGCCTGCACTGATTAGGAGCAGCATCACTGCAGAGATATTGTACACTAAAGCAAAACTATAATTTGAGCTATTATCTTTTTAAGGCTTTGTGTGTGAGGAGATATTTCTGCACCGACCTTCTTCATGTTGAATTAAACACACTTACAGACCTGTACTGCAGGCTCTTCTGCAGGAACAACTCAGGTTAAATGTGCTCTAGGAAAACTTACTCTAGAGAAAAGACTCAGATTTTATCTTGCCAGTTTTTCCAAGGGCCCAAGTGTTTTTACTGTAGCTAGAGACGTGCAGCAACAGAGAGAGGGATGGTGGTTTCACACCAGATAATGCCAGCTAAACATCCACGGGGTTCGAATCACGTAGAAGCTAAGGAGAACTGGAAAATACGGTAAAATATTAAATAACACAATTCTAACATGTTCATTTTCAACTTGTCAGTTTGCACAGAAAACTAATCTTTTTTTTACTGTATTAATTTATTATAAAATAAAGTTATGAAGATTAGAATGGATGGGGTCAATACATCAAACACAAATGACCAATGTCATAAAATGTTATAAAATTAGATTTATCTTTTACAGTTCGTACATTATTACGCAATATAATTTAAAGTGTGTAACAAATGTATCGGATTATGTGAATATGAGTTTACAAAAGTTTTAAACTTAGGAGTAGGGCATATCCACATATCCGTATAGAAATTTCTGAGTAGACTATTCTATGAAGTTTTTTTTTGTCCCCCGTTGAGGAGTGAAAAGGGGGGATTTGAAACAGACTTCATATGTCTGTGTTATGAGCATGATAACTTGAAATATAAGTTTTTTTTTGTTTGTTTGTTTTGTTTTGGTGTGTGGGTGCATTGAGGTGAAAGAAAGGTCACTATCCAACATTTCATTGCCATGCCAAAATACAAGTTGGCTGCGGCCATATACTGTACATGTATTTCCATCCAACTTGTGAGCGTAATAACTTGGAAAAATGGATAAATAGATAGATACTTTATTAATCCCATGGGGAAATTTGAGAAATAAGCAAGGTACTAGCTTCCATTTTGGTGTTGCTGCATTCTAGGCATAAGATGCAAGCGCTTATAAAACTGGAAAGTCTAAGAGACAAGTAAATAATGTGGTTAGTGCTTTATACAGACACGACTATCGCTGTCAGCAATTCCACAGATTCAACTCTACAATAGTAGTGTTTAGTTTAGGTAAGGAGTCTGCAACCTTTTTGATAAAAGGAGCCATTTTTACCACTTTGCTTACTAATTATGATGTCCGGAGCCACAAAACCTGCTACAACATGTGTACTGTCAACTGGTGGCCCGTGGACCACTACAAGTTTGTTGGAGATGGTTTTTCTGGCAGTGGGGGTGATATTATAAAACAAAGAATCTCTACCTGTTATTAACATTTATTCATATTTTTACATTTTAATACAAAAGAAAAGACCAGATTCATGTAAATAAATAAAAATACATTAACAATTTTATAAAAATTAAAACTCTGAACTCAGCAGGCCGATGTGAGTTTTCAATTCATGATTTCTGAAGAATTAAGTATCCTAGTTAAAGCATAAAGTTAGTAAAAAAATTAGTCCAGTTTGTAGTGTATCCAATTACATTTTTAAAGAAACATAAATACTTTTGTTTATTTGACTTTATTTTTTGTGTTTTATTCTCAATGTTATCAAAGTTACTCACCATATTCCTTCTCGGCAACTTGTCATGAAGATATTTCTAATCATTCTGGTAATTTTGAGAGAAAGATCACGCTGAGTCTTCCATCTCACAGCGTGAAACAGCGTTTGTTAGCCACTTAACAAAGTGGCTAACAAACTACTAGCATGATATAGTCCGCATGTTTCATGCCTTGAATTTGTAATATTCTTCACATATTTGAAAATGAACTAGCAATTTTCATTGTTGGTAATGCTTTAAATAAAATTCAGATTTACTTTAATTTTGGTCAAAGCCTGAAAGAGCTGCTGCAGAGGTATCAAGGAGCCACATGTGGTCCCAGAAGTGCAGGCTGCAGACCCCTGGTTTAGGTCAAGTTGTAGTTTAAAGAAAACTTAAAAGACTTGGTGGCATTGAAGGCCCTGCATTTAAAGATGGATGTTCTGGAGGTGTGTGCAAATGAAAAGTTTCACATCTTGTTGATAACGCAGCACATAGTTTAACTGAACACATCAGACAAGTACGGTAACTTCAACGTTTCCTTTTAATCTAACTTGTTACATGCCCCAGTGTTGCTCAATAATTATTTCCATAGAAATGTAATGTAGTGTCTTTTTCAGGCTATATATACGCATAAGCAATTTAATGTTATATTAACATATTACATATATTTAATGTTATATTAAAGTGTAACACTTACTGGTAGATACTGATTTCTTAGCATTGTCTGAGACCTTGGGGTGAACTTGCAACCCACTCATTGTAAAATTGGCAATTGTCCTGATTGTGTTCAATACAGTATGTATGTAGATATATATTTTTCATGTTTAAAAGGGGAGACTATGGAATAGCTCCAAGTTAGAATATCCTTTTAATCATTTACAGATTGATGAGTTCCATTATTTCTGTGCATCCATCCATTGTCTCTACCTGTCTAATCCTGTTCAGGGTTGGGAGGAGGTGGTACATACTGTATCTCTAGAGGCGGGGTACACCCTGGACAGGCCGCAACATTTGTTTCTCTCAAAATATTACAGATAATTTTCTCCCTAGCATTCTGTTTGTCATGCTTGAGTATGCCAGAGTAGCAAACTAGAAAAAGAAATGCTGCTCTTATAGAGGTGCTGATTATCAAGTGTATTTGAATAAAACTCCCAGTAGCTACTTACCTTCTTACCTCTTATAGCAGCATTGAGGGTGTACTTTTTCCTCTGATAGCTTCTATGTTCTAGCTTAGTTTTCAAAAATAAAATAAAAAGCCTTTTAGTTTTTTTTTTTTCCCAGATTTGAGTTTTTTTGTTATTTTTTGTTATTAAACCATCTTTCTTGTGGTATTTTAACAATGCATTTTAATAAGAGAAGAACTATAGATCTCTCTTGTAAATGAGTCCTCGAGGCTCAATGGGATTAACCTGCCTAAATAAAGGTTGAATGAATATATTAAAACTCATAGGTTTGATTAATGATTACCTTAGAATCTCTGCAGTGTGAAGTATTTAATATTCTGTGCTTTGACAGAAATCAGGAAGATGGTAGAATCTTAAACCGTATGAGAAACAACTATACTCATTGTATATTCTCCAACATATTAACTGTAAGCTTTGAGGTAGCTGCATCACGCAGTGCAGACATTTTTAGGTGATTTCCTGAAACAACCTTATGTAAGTCATTCGTCTAATCTTGTTAACACATAATTGAACCTGATCCTGTGCAGGTTTGGCCTTACATACTTTAAGTGTGGAAGTCAGTTCAGTGACAGTTTCAATCAAATAACCATAATATCCAGGATCACAACAAAACTGTCATCAAACTCACAAAACCAAATCTGTAGAACGGAGAACAAGGCAGAGCAGGGCACTTTAGACAGCGGTGGTGTTTATATTATTTGAAAACTGATGATGATGACCAGAATATTTTTCAAATGTTATTTTGAATCAAAGGTGAACAAGCTTACTTTTGATGTTGGCTGTTTACTGAAGATGGTGATTACAAATTTTATCACAGTTTAGCGACAGTTAACAAACTTCTTACTTTTTTCAAGAAATAGCTAGGTAATCAATTCCTTTTGTGAAATGGTTTATTTGAGGCTATTTTAAACGGTTGACCTATAAACACTCCCACTGTAGCTTTAGTTCATCCCAATAATAATAGTAATACAGTAATAATAATAATAATACATTTTATTTGTAGGCGCCTTTCTTGGCACTCAAGGTCACCTTACATCGACAATCATAAAAACAGACACAATATTATATACACAGTAAAAACAAGTAAAATAAAAATAAAAATAAGACAATGCAGTTGCAATCATAGTGCATAGGCTACTTTAATAATAATAATAATAATGTCTTTGTCTGTCATCTGTGTATGTTTCCCATACACAGACGAAATTCGTCTCTGCATTTAACCCAACCACCACCAGGTGGTGCAGTGAGCAGCCAGAAAGCGCCCGGGGAGCTGGAGAATTAGGTGTGCACTCATAGGGCCAGTTTACACGGCGCGTATTTTGAGTGTAACCGCTACTTTCTCTTTGCGACTTTGCTTATCGCCTACACGACGCTGCTGGCCCCCCTCTTTGACTCCGATACTTTTCTGACCCTGCTCTCAAGGTGGAAGTTTTTCGCTGACCCCCCGCTGATAATGTAAACATCTCCCGTGGAGCTTTTGTGTCAACCACATGCGCGCAGCCCGCATGCGCGGACAGTCTGACATTTCACGTGTCACGCTGCAAAATATAACAGTTTAACAATAATAAACAGTATTTATGTTGGCGTGGGAGATGTAAATTTATCTGAACTACAGTATCTATCTGGACTCGTTACATTTTTTAAACAGTGCGTAACGTGCTGTGAAAATGAAGACACCAGGTTTATTTTTTATTTATTTATTTATTCAGCACCACAAAGTTTACAACACAAACACTGAGAATTAAACTGAACACACTATTAAAACACGTGAACCGAACTGTAACTACGTTAATGAACTGGACTCTTGCTGTGTGTTCATCTGGACCCATCAGAACCGCCGAACCGTCTGCCTGTTTGTTGGAACGACAGCTTCTCCACCTGGCAGAAATAAATAAATAAATAAAAAAACTCTGTTGTTGTGTGATCAAAGTAAACACAAGCAAACATTATATTAAGAACGTTGATTTACCTGCTGTAAGTCAGCTGTTTATCACGGAGTAAAGTCCGGTTCTGGTCCACGGTCACTCAGCGTCTGGTGTGCAGCTTGTTAGATGAAGCGGGTCCCACTGACTCAAATCTGTTGACTCTTATCCAAATTCCAGCTTTAACTTGTTGTTAACTTGTTGACAACAACTTGTAGTTAGCTGATTTTAGCCAGAGAGGAAAGCAGACGAGGCAGCTGTTTACCTCAGGCTGCACGCATGCGCAGTAGTGAAGGTTCCAAAAATCACAGCGCCATCTAATGGCCCAGCATGGTAACTACAGTGAAATCATGAGGACGGGGGGTGGAGGGGGAGAGAGTCGTATCCACAGAATTCGACCGTGTCAACGCAAAACTTTTCACCTAATTAACATACCTAAAACATCCGTTTCCCCCACACAGTACCGTGTAAACAGGGCCATAGACACCCCAAGGTGTGTAGTGGCCAGGGCGCGAACCCGCGTCCTTCGGGTCCCAAGTCGAAAGCCCTGCCACTACACCATCTTACAAAGAGATGATAGTGTGATAACCACAATACTAGAACTGAATAATAATAAATAAATAAAAATCGCTGAAGTATGTTGGATAGGTCAAATAATCTGTTGACCAAAAAAAGCATATATTCTGAATGCATATCTTGCATATCAACGTTTTACATGAAAAGCTTTGTTAGCACTGTGTTGGGGAAGACTCTCAGCTACTACCACATGGAAATTGAGCTCAAAATGTATAAAATTTACTCAATTGCAACTGTTTTGCGTTTGCTAATGTTGATTAACTATGGCAATCAACAAGTTGGGTGCAAGTCGGTGCAAGATGACATGGACAGTGACCAAAGGTGGGTGCCTTGGCACTCTGACCCTGGCTTACCAAAGCTGGCTCTTGGGACATGGAACGTGACCTCTCTAGCAGGGATGGAGCCTGAGCCTATGCATGAGGTTGAGAGGTACCGACTAGATATAGTTGGGCTCACCTCGAAGCACTGCATGTACTGAGGCAAAAGCTCGGATGTGGGAGGAGTTCGCTGAGGCCTTGGATAAAGACTTCCAGTCAGCTTGGAGGAGATTCTGTCAAACCATAAAGTGGCTGAGTGAGGGACAGCAATGCTTTACTAACACTGTGTTCAGTGAAGGTGGGGTGCTGTTGACTTCAACCAGTGATGTCTTTGGGAGGTGGAAGGAATACTTCTCGGACCTTCTCAATCCCACCGGCATATCTTCCATGGAAGAAGCTGAGTCGGGAGACTTTGGGGTTGATCTGTCCATAATCGTGGCTGAGGTCGCCGATATAGTTAAAAAGTTACGCAGCGGCAGGGCTCTGGTGGTGGATGAGATTCGCCCTGATTTCCTTAAGGCTCTGAATGTTGTTGGACTGTCTTGGTTGACACACCTTTACAACATTGTGTGGACATCAGGAGCAGTGCCACAGGACTGGCCAACTGGGGTTGTGGTTCCCCTCTTACAAAACGGGGACCGGAGGGTGTGCTCCAATTATATGGGCATTACAGTGGCTGTGGCTGAGTGGTTAGAGCAGTCGTCCTCCAATGCAAGAGTTGGGAGTTCGAATCCACCAGCAGTTACATGCTGAAGTGTCCCTGGGCAAGACACTGAACCCCTCTTTGCCTCAGATTTGTGTCCCATCCGTGTATAAATCTGATCTAAAAGCATTGATTAGTCTCTTTAGAATGTTGTGTTCAATTAGCTTTGTAGAGATCTAGTAGAGTGATGTATGAATGGGTAAGTGAGGTCACAGGTTGTATTGTACAGTAACGTGCTTTGAGTGTCTTGATAAGATAGAAAGGCGCTATTACAGAACAGCCCATTTACCATTACTTCCTTAGCCTCCCTGGTAAGGCCTATTCAGGGATACTGGAGAAGAGAGTCAGCTCATTGGTTGAACCTCAGATCCAGGTGGAACAATGCGGGTTCTGTCATGGCTGTGGAACACTAGGTCAGCTCTTTACCCTCACTAGGGTCCTCGAAGGGTCATGGGAGTTTGAATATTCAGTCTACATGTGTTTTGTGGACTTGGGAAGGCTTTCCACCATGTTCCTCGAGGTACACTGTGGGAGGTGCTTAATGAGTATGGGATTGGAGGCTCGTTGCTACGGGCTGTTCAGTCCCTATTTATTTATTAAGCTTTATTTAACCAGGCAAACCCCATTAAGATCACAGATCTCTTTTACAAGGGAGGCTCAGGTCTGAAGGCAGCCTAACATTTGAAATAATATAGGCAAGGAGGTCAGTTTACTGATCTTACCTATACTTAGATGTAAATTGGGCAGGGTTTAGACTGACACAAAAATACATCAATAATTCACGGGTTCTCACTTTTTCAGATTAATACCTATAGTTCTGTGACTTAGTGATGAGATGTAACTGACAGGAAATGTTATTTATGTTGGTACAGCAGAGCTGAACCATTTAATAACAGAATCATAAAATTACATCACAACATATTTACATGATTGGATCGATCGGAATTTCCTATAACTAACTGTAGACAGATTAAAACTTAGAGACAACAGAACAAGTTAAGGGTCTTATATTACTTATTCTGCAGGTACATTAACTTAAAGTTTTATGGCTTGAGAAATAAAGTTTGAGGAGAAAGTTTAAGGAGGAAGTTTAAGGATGAAGAGAGGTAATATATTGAGATGAGTTTAACCAGGAAACACACCTACTCCTGATCAGCGTCCGCTGGACCCAGGTTCGCTATGAACAACAACGTTTTACCTTTGCGAAGATTCATCGTCCAAGCTATGGTAAAGTTGGGTTAGCCTTAACGTGCATGGACCGTCCGTACCGCTACGTTTCTGCAGGCTTTCCAAGTGTTCACCTTCAGCGTCTCCTGAGGTCCGCTTCGACCTCAGCGAGGTAGTGAAACTGTTTCCGGTTTGATTTTCAAGATAAAAGATTCTTTTGAAGGAATTTCACTAAAGTTAAGCTTTTTACAGCTTGAAGTGAATTTATACTGGTGTGTTATGAATCCTTAACTGATGACGTAGACCTTTGGCTCATGGTCAGACGTCCCAGTTGCTTTGTGGAACCTCATGGTTTGAGTTCCTCAGCCGACTCCAGGCTCAGACAGGAAGTGGAGCCTTAAAAAAGGAGGGTTGACCCAGTTAAATCCACTCCGCTCATTGGATGTTTCCCAGAGAACGGGAGGGATTTTGCTCAGGTCAGCAAGCTGAAAATCTGAAGGTTACTTCAGGATAGGAGAGGAATTGTTTTTAGAATGAAAGGAGACAGGACGACAACTTATGTCTTGATCACTCTGTCCCTAAACATTTCAAACAAATACTAACATATTATTCTGACTTGTTCTTCAACTTTAGACATAGTTCTTGACTATGACAAAGTTTGATTCACTTTCATAGTGCAGCATATTAAGAATATATTATATGAACATTAACAATGATCATTCAACATATTGAAAAGTAACACCACTGCTCATACAAATAACACAAGGTTATAAAATAATTATGTCTGAATTAAACACAAATTAAAAGGAAGTCTCTTCTGATTTGTGTCTCTTGATTCAAACTAAACTGGAATAAAACAGTGATTTTGTCCTTCACTGTAGGTTTTCAGAGAAAACGAGATTCACTTGAGGGTTTCAGTGAAAAGGTGAATTCAGGTGTTTTCACCGACAGTTCAGAGACCAGGGTGTTCCATTACACATTAATTCTTTTGGTCTGTGTGAGGAAACTGGAGTACCTGGAGAAAACCCACGCAAGCATGAGAAGAACATGCAAACTCCACACAGAAAGACCCCAGGTCCAACCGGGGATTGAACACAGGACCTTCTTGTTGTGAGGCAACTGTGCTAACCACTGAGCGATTGTGTTGCCACCTATACAAGCGGTGTGAGAGTTTGGTTTGCATTGCCGGAAGTAAGTCAGAGCCCTTCAGGGTGGAAGTTGGACTCCTCCAGGGCTGCCCGTTGTCACAATTCTGATCATAACTTTTATGGACAGAGTTTCTCTGTGCAGTCAGGAGGCAGAGGGATTCCGGCCAGTGGCTTCAGGATTCCTTCTCTGCTCTTTGCAGATGATGTGGTCCTGTTGGCGTCGTCATGTCATGATCTCCAGCTTTAACTGAAGTGGTTAACAGCCAAGTGTGAAACAGCTGGGATGAGAATCAGCACCTCCTATCCTGAGGCCATTGTCATAAGTCAGAAAAGGGTGGGTTGCTCCCGGTCGAGGGTGAGGTTTTGCCTCAAGTGAAGGAGTTCAAATATTTTGGGGTTTTGTTCACGAGTGAGGGAAGAATGGAGTGTGAGATTGACAGACAGATTGGTGCAGCTGCAGTATTGTGGACCCTGTGTCGATCCATTGCCATGAAAAGGGAGCTGAGCTGTAAGGCAAAGCTCTCTGTTTACCGGTCGGTCTACGTTCCTACCCTCACCTATGGTCACGAACTCTGGGTAGTGACCGAAAGAATGAGATCATGGATACAGGTGGTTGAAATGCGTTTCCTCCACAGGGCAGCTGGACTCTCCCTTAAAGATAGGGTGAGAAGTTCAGTTATCCGTGAGAGACTCGGAGTAGAACCGCTACTCCTCCACATCGAAAGGAGCCAATTGAGGTGGTTCGGGCATCTAGTAAGGATGCCTCCTGGGAGGTGTTTCAGTCATGTCCAACTGGGAGGACACCCCATGGAAGACCCAGGACACGCTGGAGAGACTATATGTCTCTCGGTTGACCTGGGAATGCATGGCGGAGTCTCCCAAGAAGAGCTAGAAGAGGTGGCTGTAGAATGAGATGTCTGGGCCTCCTTGCTGAAGCTGCTGACCCTGCAACCCGATTTCGGAACAAGCAGAAGAATGGAT
>JBBPBX010001669.1:0-23891 GCA_038048925.1 Garcialebias charrua | reverse complement strand
CCCAGCAGATTGTGGACCAACTGAGGGTTGGGTGCCAGCGGCTCAGGGTGAGTGAAGATGGCATATCGGCTGTGCTGAATTTGTCTCAGAGCTTCAAAGTTCCCCAGTAGAATATCACAAAGCCACTGAGCATTGACACACGGGATCTTCCACTCCTTAGCCTTCTCGTACTTCAGTCCACTGGGTCTAAAGGAGAGAACCACATGTAGCCGCCGTTTCTGAATTAACATGAACTTGTTCATCTTCGCAGTCTTACTCTTTGCAGATGAGGACCGTGTTACTGCGGCACAAGTATCCCGTGTATCTGGCACCAGCCAAGTAAGCCATGAGCTTCAGGTCATCTCTATCAGCGTCCACAAAGCCCGTCACTGATACAATCTGAGAGATGAGACAGGGAAGAAACATGCAGTAAGATTGGCAGAGACATACCATACTTTACAGTCTATAAGTCGCTATGCTTTTCACACACTTTCAACCCTGTGGCTTATACAGTGCTGCAGCAAATTCATGGATTCTTGTTTGTTTTTTGACGGGCTAACAAGCTTCATGCCGACAAAACATTTAGCTTTGTCACATCTAGGCACCACGTCTCTCTTCTGGAGTGGGTCCTCATTTCTCAATGAGATTACCTCATTGGTTCATTGTGATTGACTGCTGGTCACATGGCCTCAGGGAGGGATTATGGGTAAAATGTATGTTCACTGTTAAAGCTGCAGTATGTAGCTTTTTTTATGAACATATTTCTTCACTCTGTCACTACCTCCTGACAGACTGATGTTAGCCAGGTAATCTCTGAAAAAAAATTAAAAAAAATATTGTCCCCTTGCTTCTCCAGGTGGTAAATAAGCATTTCTAAAAAGAAAAGGTGACCCGCCATTTTCCAGCCAATAAAAACAGAGTTTGTAACCAGCCAATAAAAACAGAGCTTGAATTTGAATCAGCCAATAAAAACAGAGCTTGAATTTGAAATTCAACAGACCACAAGGGGGCAGAGCCACATATGGCTCTGAGGGGGAGGGATCAGAATGCTTTGCCTGTTGAAAATATTTCTAAGTGCTGCAGTTCTACAGAAACTGCATACTGAACCTTTAAGTGATTGTGGCTCGTGGGTGGTTTGGTTGAGTAGTCCTGGTCCAATGATTGTTACACTATAGGTGAATTAACTGGTGTTTGTAAATGAAATTTAAAGCACAGCTCGGTGTCTGCACTGGTGAAGGTGAACAATGTCACAGTGGTTGTTTGTTTTTGTTGTTTTTTGCCTGTTTGTTTTTCTTTTATTTTTATGTTTTCTGTCTCTTTCTTTTGTCTTGTCCATATCTTTTATTAGCACACAGGCACAAGGACAGATATACACCCATGTCAATCCACACAAATACCTCATAAAGAAATACAACAAGGATGTATCCCCAAGAACAACACTTAGATTATTTCTTAATGATAAATAATCAACCCTCAAAGATTATGTTTATACCTAGGTGTTTTATTATTTTTTATATTTGTGATGATGGGTGTGGTTTATCTATATTCTCACAATCACAGGTATGGGCACTTTAAGGTTTGTCACATGGAATATTAATGGAGCCGGTAGCCAACGTAAAAAATATAGAATTTTTAACCAGATTAATAGATTAAAGGCAGATGTTGTATTACTCCAAGAAATTCATAAATTAGACTCAACTGTGGATGAGCTGAAAACTTGCGAGTTTCCTAATGTATTCTCAGCCTGCTATAATTCAAGACAAAGAGGGGTAGCAATTTTAATACATAAAAACGTTAACTTTACAGTATTAGATCAGGTTATAGACCCGCACGGTAGATATTTAATGTTAAAGCTATCAATATTCAACCAAAATTATTGCATTGTTAGTATATATGGGCCGAATGTAGACGACGCTGCTTTTTTTCATGACTTTTTTTCTACTCTATCAAATCACATGGATTCCTCACTGGTAATGGGAGGTGATCTCAACTTTGGTTTAGATGATAAAAAAGACAGACTGAATGCAGTGGGAACTCAACGCAGTTGGCAATCTATAAATATATTTAAACAATATATGAATGATTATGGACTCTGCGATGCATGGCGTACTTTTCACCCTGATAGTAAAGAATATTCTTTCTTTTCACATGTGCATCACTCATATTCTCGTCTTGATTATTTCATAATAAGCAATTCATTGCTGACCAACATTTCAGACACTAAGATACATCCTATTGCTGTCAGTGATCATGCACCAGTTACTGTAAATTTAGACAATAAAAAAGAAACAACAAAAAATATAAATTGGCGATTAAATACATCACTGCTTAAAGAAGAAGAATTTTTGCAATATTTTAAAAAAGAATGGGCATCATATTTAGAGTTTAATGACTTGCCAGGAACATCAGCATGTACACTTTGGGAGGCTGGGAAAACAGTTTTGAGAGGCAAAATAATATCCTATTCATCAAATAAAAAGAAAAAAGAAAATAAACGTATTGAGGAATTAGAGAAAGCAATCAAATTATTAGAAGGTTTACAAGGAGAAGAAACATTGCAAAAGCTACGCAAGTTAAAATTAGAACTAAATGAATTTATTGACAAGAAAAATAAATTCTTGATACAAAGACTTAGATTAGACAATTTTGAATACGGTAATAAATCAGGAAACTTTTTAGCTAATCAACTCAAATTAAACAAAGAAAAAACATCTATATATGGTATTAAAGATAAAAATGGAAATATAATTCATGATGAGGGAAAAGTAAATAGTGTTTTTAAAGATTTCTATAAAACTCTATACACTCCACAAATAAATCCATCTAATGAGGATATTAATAAATTCTTAGAGAGAATAACACTTCCAAAACTAAATATTAGTCAATCATCAAAACTAGACTCACCATTAACATTAGACGAGCTCCATGAAGCAATTAAAAGCATGCCTAATAAGAAATCTCCTGGGGCCTCATGTATCAACGGTGCGTACACACAAAAACCGTGCGTACGTCACTATCCACGCAAAACTCTGTATGTATCAAAACAGAACTGAACGTGGATATGTCCGCACCGCCACGGCAGCTCCAGTGCAGGCGTACGCACGTTTCTGTGGTTTGTGTTCCTTTGGCGACACCTACAGGTGATTCTGGAAACTGTTCATGATGGGGTAATAATGATTATTTCCACCCAAACACACATGATGAACAATTATTACATCCACATGGACGCAATCAGAATACAACCTGCAAAAAATATAAAAAACAGAAAGACTGAATAGTTCTGCACAGCTTAAATTCTTGTTTTTTGTTCATTTTTAGCTGTTTTAGCAGTTGAAGAACGTGATGCATGATGGGACAAGACGACATTCCTCTGTTGCAGGGTATATTTAAATGAAAACAACGTTTGTCTTTATTTTTAATTCATTCCAGATTTAAAGAACACAAGAAAACTATTTAAAAAAACCCACAAGAAATCCTCTTTTGCCTTCATTTCATGTATTGTTTCATTTCATGTTGTTCATTCTAAATAGTTTTCTTGTGTTCTTTAAATCTGGAATGAATAAAAAAAAAAAAAACGTTGTACCATGCGGGATTCAAACTCATGAGGTTTGGGACGAAAGGCAGGCACGCTACCCACTGACCTATTTAGGCATGTTAGAATAGCTTGGTCAACTTTTCATTTAAAAGTGGACGGTTTGTTGTGCGCTGAGCGTGCCAAACAAAACCTTTTTCCGTGCCTCTCTACGTCACTCAGAAGTGTCTCCAGTTCACAGTCCGTGAAGTTCCTCTTTTTTCCACGTTTCGACATGATTTGCAATAGAGCAAAGACGACATTCCTAACGTGCAGGGCATATTTAAATGAATTTGCATATTTATATGGAGGCGTGTCAAAGGCGGAGTCGGCCACTCTGTCATGTGCGCTCAATTCCACGTTGATTGTGATGTACAAAAGGAATGTGCGTGGATACCGGCGTATGCACAGTTTGATACATCTGGATTTTTTTGTGCGTACGCAGATTTCTGGATTTGACCGTGCGGCACTTTTCAGTAAGAAATCCACGCAAGTCTTTGTACATGAGGCCCCAGGTCCTGATGGATATCCGGTGGAATTCTATAAAATATTCTGGGACATACTGGAACCAATATTTTACAGAATGCTACTTGAATCAGAGGAAAATGGCAGGTTACCAACACATATGAATTCAGCCAACATTAGTCTCCTATTAAAACCAGGCAAAGACCCAGTATTACCTACCAGTTATCGTCCAATCTCTCTTATTAATGTTGATGTTAAAATAATTTGTAAAGTCTTATCTAAAAGACTAGTGTTGGCGTATGATTTCTTATCCGCCCCAGAATTCGTTATTTGGTTCACTTTAGATCAGAAAGGAGAGATACACTGAACACGACAGACGCTCATAATTTAAAGTTCCAAAAGACCAGTTTAATTAATCATAAGTTTAAAAAAGAGTCACAGAATACATTTGTTCCATTCCTAACATCATTACATTTTTCTTTTAAACGTGGACAGTGAGAGAAAAAGAGAGAGAAGGGAGGAGGGGGGAGAGAGACAGGGAGAGAGGAGGGAGAGGAGGGGGGAGAGGACATACAACCTGATCCGTGGGCTACTTCTCTGCCTTGCTGTTGGAGGATGGGAACCTTTTATACCCTTCTGTGGGGGCCCTGCCTCAGAGCCTGCCGTCCCCCCTTTATTGCCAGAAGACAGGAAATACCACTGCCTCCCCCCAGCTTGCTCGAGTGGTCTCCCCAAGTCATATATTCTACAAAGTCGTAAAACTGACAGGACAAAGAGGCACCAGCTATATTATCATCCCCCAGCCTCACCAGAACAGAGCCAACTCCACGCATTCCTTTAGTACCACCTCTCAGGAAACCCTTACCATTCTATGAGGAAAACGTGATCATTTTGAACGCCGTGTGAAGACTCCTTGAAAATAAATGAAAACACAAAGATAAATATATTTTTATTTCACAACAATCCCCCTTTGGACCTCATTCTGCTGAGGTCCATCCCAAAAGAAATAAAATCACACACCTAATAACGCAGCTAAACGCATATATTCACAATATTCAATCAGTTCTTTTCAAAATCCTCCAAGTTATAGTTTTTTAACAAAAACAGTTGTTTCATCACTTCAGGGTCTCCTTTTTCCAGAGTGGACGTGATAAGTCTAACCGTCAAAGACCTTAACCAATGCACGTAGCAGCACCCGCAAGTTATAAGTATGCCTAAGAGAATAGCCAATGATACCATTATAGATACGAACACCTGTTTCCAAGGACCGAAGATCTTTATTAGTCAATCGTCCAGTGGGTCGTCCAGACCCGAATGAATTTATTAATATGCAAATTGTAGAATATAAGGAAATATATGCAAACTATGAACGATATTAATAGTAAGCGCTTAGGATATTGCAGAATTATGAACCTTGAGTTCCCAAATTCATCCTCCAGCAGTAAGGCAGTTGTCTCCCTTGAACACACAAAAATAGAGAAAGAACACAAGATTTATATCATCATCACAGAAACATTAATATACTTTTTACACGTACTCAGGGGCATTCCCCTTGGGTGCTCGGAAGTGTCCTCCTATGTTCCCGAGTTTTCTTCGTGTAATGTGAGACTCTAATATGTAGTGTTTTTATCGTTTTAGGTGTCTGTTCTATGTGTGCATGTTCCAGTACCGAGTGGCTCCATAAAACAGAGTCCTTCTGAGCCTCGCACGCAACTTACTCGGCTACTTTCGTCTACCAAGGCACAAGAGTTCGAATGCGAGCTCCTCTTGTTGTCCAGCCCAATCCTTTAGCTCCTTCCTGGTTCACGGGTTGGAGCACACTGAACCGTGTGGATCCCCTGGCATTGACACGCACTGCCTGTGGTGTGCGTTCAGCGACCCCCCACGGGTCCTTCCTGACCAGGGCTGTCTGGTCTTGCCTCCCCGGGACTCCGTTGAGAAAACTCCCTCAGCTGGAGCATTTCCAGGAACCACCTATCATAAACAGAATGTGCCACAGCAAACAACACCCAATCAATTATAAATCAGTAGTACAAAGAATGAATCATGCATGTTAGTTGGTTTGGAAGAGGCTTAATCTTCATTAGGGTTAATTATGAGTAGTTTTAAGGCGGTTCATACTTACAAAAAATACTGTACCTTTTCACTCAGCTTATAGCAGAAATTACACACATAACAATAACATCACAAGCGGCGGCAGAGCATAATTAAAAAATAACATAGCAAGCGGCGGCAGAGCATAATTCACAAAACATTGTACACCTGTAGTTCTATACACCTTTTTCCTGAGTCAATAAGTCACATGTCGTCTAGTCAAGTCAATTGCTATAATTCTACAGAACCATCATATTTCTAAACATCCTCTGATCAGGTCCACTTCAGGTTTGAGTGCAGCCTGCAGGCCAGGAAACACTTCCAAGGGGCATCCCCCTCCTGCTTCACACACTTTCACAGAGGGAAAAAAAAAAACAGTGTTGTTAATTGCTCATTTGAAATATGCTTGCATCAATACTCCTTCCTCCATGACATGATTAAAAAACGTTCAAGACCGATGCCGCCTCAATATCAACGCAAGTGAACTTTGTTTATAACGCCAATTTATCAGTTATCCTTAATTATTCTTTGTATACTAAAATGTATTTACCATCTTTTAGTTAATTAGTTATTTCTAGGAACATTTGTCAACCTTGTTGTTTCTAGGAAACATTTACAATCTAGTTATTTCTAATTAGTTATTTCTAGGGACCAATTCCAACCTCTCTATTTTTAGAAACATCTGTCAACCTCTTAACCCCCTTTTGAAACAAAACTCTACCTTGTTTCAATTATGCCAAAGTTATTTGGTTAATAAATTGGAAATTGTGTCTAAATTTACCATCCTTTAACCTTAGCACTAGTGTCAGATGTTTCCTAAACCTCAGCCTATTGCCACCTCTAATTTGGTTTTCACAACCATATAGCTAACTATAATCTACGATATCATCTCATTTTCTTTAAAATTATAATCATTTACCAAAATGTACCCCTTGTGACACATCAGAATCCCAACATGCACTCCGCCAAGGACAACTGCAAAAACAAAAATATAAAAGTTAACTCGTTTTGGGGTCAGGAGCTAGGATCATTTCCCTTGCTCCCCTTCAGCTTCACCACAGAGTTACAGGAACCAGAAGAAGCAAGTCGTCAGATCCACCTGAGTACAGTATAACTAAAAATCATGAAGCCTGCGCTGGCAGGCCCAAATGTGCCTATGTGTTTCATTAAAAATTTATCATAGCAACTGTAGTTTTGATCCCGGCTACTAAGATCAACGACAGATCCTCACAGATCAATATGGGGTGCGGCCTTTGCTGGTGTGAGTGACTTCAGGACCATTTGTTCTCTTGTCTGTTTGGAGAACGTGTTCAGCTTTCTCTTGTTCCAGCCCCCAGTGAGACGTTCACTGGGTTCTGATTCTCGTCCGGACCCCCCAAATCCGGACCGTATATCCTGGCCATTTGTGTCTGATGACCATGTTTTGACAGTTCTTTGAGAAAGTCTTTGCCTCTGCTCGGCTGAAAGTTTTTGTGGACAGTCTTTTGTTCTTTCGGTGCCTTTGTTGTTTTCAGTCGTTCCTTGCGTATGCCCCTCAAAGTTCTTGAGCAAGGTTGCATATGAGTTTGTTCTTCCCAGTGAAGTCACAGTGAGTCAGTTTCTGGACACACCTTCATATTAAATCTGATCCGATCTGATCAATAACCACAGTAGCTGAGATTCAAAAGTCAGATGCTGCATGTGTTTTGACAGAGGCCTATCTTAATGCATATTTACCATTATGTGTTCTGTAAAGATGAGGTGGGATTTATAAGACTCGCTCTTGCCGTTCCATCAACACTGTTCAATGAGGCTATTTAAGAAATTAAAAAATTAAAAAATTAAAAAATCATTAACAGACCAGGATCAAATTAATTTTCTGTTAACAATCTTTATTATGGATCCTTCGACGGAGGCATCTTCTAATCTGATCTGCACAACAGATCCAAAACATTAGTTTACCTAAAAGTGAAATAATCAATTTAACCCTGAAATCAAAAAATACTGTAGCCTACTTCTATTTCAGAACGTACAATGTACGGTCTTCTAAGACCCCCTTGCTAGTATACAGTCTATGATAATTAGCAAATTCCTTGAGCCTTCTAAGATCTGCCTTCTTGTTGGAGTTATTTATGCATCGTGTGTATTTACATGCCCTCCTAAATTGTCAATTTGAAATTATTAAGCTCAGTGGCTCATTTATTCAAAGTAAAATGTGGGCTCTTTCATTTTGGCCTGTTGTTCCAGGTATATAACTGTTAGTCCAGGGGTGTCAAACTCATTTTGATCTGGGGGCCGCATACAGCTTAATCTGATCTCAAGGGGGTCAGACCAGAATACTCATTCCAAAAGTCCACTTTTGTCTTTGTATTAGTGCAAAGAATAAAGAAATTATAAAAATATTAACATTAAATTAATTGTCCTTTTACATTTTTACTCAGTTTAACATTTAAGTGCATTACATATTAAAGAAATGATCAGTGATTGCACGTTTTAAAACATTTATTCAACAAACTGTTTTGTTAAATACCCTGATGCATGCTCCATAATCCATGTAGAGAAATCTAAAAAAGCTAAATCTGAGCTTCTGGACATACAAAAAAACAGTTCTGTTAAAACCCTTTCCTGCATGTTAAAAGTGCATCAAAATTTAGAAATGAATGAATTTTAAATCCATTTTCCACATCTATAAATATGTATTCATTTAAGACCTGTCTGTGAGGGCTACTCCCTCCTTAGCACTTTGAGATTTCCATTAATGAAAAGTGCGTTATAAATTGAATTCATTACTATTATTATTATTATTATTTATTCTTCAAACCCCAATCTGTCCTCTTCTTTTATTCATCTGACTCCAAACAGTTATTAAACTCTGTACCTGCACCCCTTTACTTTTATTAAATGTTTCAGAACGAATAACCCAACTGGATGACTAAATTAAAAAATAAAGTGACTCCGACCTGTTTTTGGTTTTTTCTAGAAATTATTATGCTCCTGTCTGCAGTACCTTTTTTCGTCCATCAGGGGTCTCCATTATACTCAGGCTCAATGTTGCCAGCTGTACGATAATTTTCGTATTTGTACGATAATTTTGCCCTCTGTACGATCAATAATCCCGACAAAGGCCAAAAATACAATAATTTCGCCATTCTGTAAACGTGTAGTTGTGATCGGTTTTCATCAGCCTGTCGCAACTGTCTGTCGGAGTTTTTTTTTTTTTAACCCTGAAGGCGTCTTGGAATTCCAGCTAATCCTGCTTTTCTAAATGTGACAGAAGACTTTCTGTTGAGCTCATTAATTACCACCAGACAATAATGCGTATTAATGTCTATGGTTCCCCCCAGTACTGACGCCACAAAGCTGTGAGTGCCTGTTAAACGCTACAGTATTCAACAATAGAGTGACTATCGAGCATACTTATTTTGTTTATGATGGGTGTACGATAATCCTACATTTCTCACCTGGCAACCCTGCTCAGGCTGTACAGGAAACAACTGTGTCTTTTCCATAGTTGCCGAATCCGCTTATTTCCAGCGGCATTGGGCTTGTTTTCCCTGGAGCCGCTTTCAAATTTGATCAGCCGCTTGTGGCGGGTTTTTATTTTCGCTTCTCGTGGACATTGAGTCGCTTAGTTGTGCTTGTTTTGAAGGAGCTGATCGCTTCTTTCGGTCTAGAGATCTGGCAACCCTGCGACCGGTCGATGCTCACAAGACGTGTACATTCACTGGAGCTATTCACAAAAATACGTCTTCCAGATTGGTAATCCACTTTCTCTGCTTCTTATATTGGAGAACGTAAGTATGATGCGTTCGGTTCTACATCCTCACAGCCTATACACAAATTATAAGACTACATCTCGTAAACCAGTCGGACCTATGGCTCGTTAGCTTTGCTGTTAGCTGCTAAGTTCGTCTACAAAAACTAAATTTGGATTATTTAAAGTCGATATTGTTTATCTACACGACGCGCCACTGTACGCTTTGTTAGCGAATCCGATGTGAGCTGTCTACCGTTACAAAGTTATAAAATGTCCGCTGTTAGGCATATGCTATGCTAACGGGAGGTCCACTGCAATTTTCTTACTTTTCCGTTTATCTAAGTGTTATAACCTAAAATTATTGAGATAGAATGTCATAATCTTTTTTGATCAATCCTTCCAGCTGTGACGGTTCATTCGGCCCTAATTAATTTGTCTCGAACTATCCGCAAATATTTTATTTGTTTATTCAAAAAACCGTACAATCCTGAGGCCTTCTAGCCTGGTTAAAACCAGACCCTCGTTCAGAGCTGAGCTGAAGTTCTATTCTTTCATTTCACCCACATTCACGCTGTAGAAAATGATCTAGTCCTGTTAAAATGGAGAAGTGTAAACCGTTTTAATGTAACGTTTATTTTTGTGTTTCAGGAACCCAGCACCAACTCCTGAAGAGGTGGAGAATTCGTTTATTACTCTATTAACTGCTGTATCTAAATAAAACTGTTCTAACTTCAGCGCCTCAATGTTTGTTTCATATTTAATCTTCAGATAGCTTGTTGTGACAAGTTTAAGAAGAAAAGCAATCCATAAATATGTCATACAGGCTAAAAATACAGTAATCATTATTTTCCTCCTTCCATTTTTGAATTCTTTAAAGTCCATGACTCACCATGTTTTCAAATTGCCTCGCCATTATTTATTTGTTTATTTAAAAATAATACAGGAGCGTTTATTTATATGATAGAGAAATAACACTAAATGTGTTATTTCATGATTTCATGATTTATAGCAGATTTTTAGCAAAAGCTCCGGGAAGATCTGCCCCTCTCTTTTTCTCTCCCCGTGGGTCGGGAGTTCAGAAAGGTAGCTCTGAGCACACAGCGGAGCTCTGAGCGCGCGTGCCCCGTGCTCCACGCAACAAAGCTGGACAGAACCGAGCCCTGAGTCAACGACCAGAACTCCAGGGGTAACCGCAGAACTTTGAGCCAGGGAGAAGACGAGAGAAGCCGCGCAGCTCTTGCTCCTCTGGGCAGAAGCTGAGAGGCTCTGAGAGCAGCGAGCAACAGTCCGCAGGGTGTTATATCTTATTAAAACGTCTATAAAATAAATAAAAAATAGAAACAGAGCACTGGTCCAGTTGTACCCACAAATGCACTAAGAAATATGCAGTTTTAACTCCTATTTTTAAAGATATGTATGGAAACAATTAAATAAATAACAAGTAGGACCGTGCTTTTATTGAGGCAAAAAATATTGTGATATTGAAATATATTTATATCAGTATTGCATTACACCCATTATGTTCCATTATTTGTATTCACTTAAAGCTGCAGTATGTAGCTTTTTTTATGAACATATTTCTTCACTCTGTCACTACCTCCTGACAGACTGATGTTAGCCAGGTAATCTCTGAAAAAAAATTAAAAAAAATATTGTCCCCTTGCTTCTCCAGGTGGTAAATAAGCATTTCTAAAAAGAAAAGGTGACCCGCCATTTTCCAGCCAATAAAAACAGAGTTTGTAACCAGCCAATAAAAACAGAGCTTGAATTTGAATCAGCCAATAAAAACAGAGCTTGAATTTGAAATTCAACAGACCACAAGGGGGCAGAGCCACATATGGCTCTGAGGGGGAGGGATCAGAATGCTTTGCCTGTTGAAAATATTTCTAACTGCTGCAGTTCTACAGAAACTGCATACTGAACCTTTAATTCTGCCTTATAATGTGAAATGTGACACTAGGCAGAACGTTTTTCTCTCGGGCTTTATTTCCAATAGGGAAGAGTTTTTCAGTTACACGCCTGCATAATACAACAGACACAACACTGGATGATTGACATACAGAGCTGGTAGTTGATTGGCTGAGAGGCGGATCACTCACAGAGTAGAAAAGTTCTAGGGCGGTTCCAAGGCGGTTCGATTCCAGGATTGGTCCCACGAGGCGATGACGTCATCTAGAGGTATAAAACCGTGGTCCGCCTTCGAAGATGTGTGTGTTGGACTGTGCTGGAGTCAGGTCTGTTGTCTGCTGTAAGGTTTATTCTTATATGTACAATAAACCTACATAAAATTTGCACATTCGTTTCAGAGCTTCCTTCAACCTTTTGAATTCGCAACAATTTGGTGACCACCGACGCTGAGAGGTTTGCAGTTTCGTCTGAAACGAGAGATGATTTGGAGGGTTCCCCCCCCCCACCGCCGACAGAGACGAGCACGCGCGCAGTCAACAACCGGTGATTCACAGAGGTGAGCAGGACCCCTCTTACACAAAACGTCTGCGTTTGGACACACTAAATTATTTGTTGACTGAGGGCTGTTTGTCTCGAGGTGGGCCAGTGGTTTATAATGTTAGCAGCTAAAAGTAAAAAAAAAGTGAACTACTGTTGGTATTTCATTTGAATGTGCATTTTTTTTGCTGTTTTCGTACATATAAGTAAAGTATAAAGCACATAGAAGTCCACACACACAAAGGGTGAGAGTATGAGTGCCTAAGTTTGCGTTTTTTCCCCATCTATGAGCTCCGGCCTGTTGGCTGGGAGACATTTTTTTTATTTGTTTATTTTATGGGCTCCGGGAGCTGTGGGGCTGAGGTCAGAGGTGAACTCCGGGATTTATTCGCCGTAGAGTCACGCTGGCTTTCATCCAGCACACGGCTTGCCGTACAGAGTGGCCTGGGTCGCTCCGGGTTCACAAGAGTTGCCGAGAAGGTGATTTACTTCACATCCGGGACCAGTGATCGCCGTTAGAGTCAAATCTTTTCTTCCCCTTCCCAGTTGAAGTTGATTGCCGTATTTTCCGGTGTATAGGTCGCAAACTTTTTATTTTTTTTCATTTATTATTTTTTTACTTTCTTTTGTTTATTCATTTTTTTTCCTTTATTTATTTTCTGTTTCATTTAGAGGCTTGTGGCCTGTACTCCGGAAAGTGCTGTAAACACGCAAACTAAGGCAACAGGGAAAGATTTTTTATTTTATATATTGTTTCAGTGGGTGTATTTGCCGGCAGTAGGTCAAATTGTGAAGTCTAATAGTGACTACCACTGCTGTGCTCTGGGGTGGCATTTTTATTGGGTGTTTTAGGAGGGTGATTTAAAACAGGCAGTTTCTTGGTTGGCTACTGCAGCTGTCCATGGTCCTGGCTGGAGGTTTGCTCACTTCACCCTTGTAAAACACGTGTACTGTATAACATTATAATGTCTGACATACCTATACAAACTTGGAAAAATTGTGCCCCTGGCACATTAGGATCTGTATTGCATGAGTTATGGGTTTCATGGAGTCGGAAGGTAGCTGTCAAGCATGTTCTTGATGAGAAAAGACGTTTAGTTTCTTGGGTGAATAACATGTGTCGGTCAGGAATGTTTCCTGTTGTGGATGACCTGTCTCCATCTGCTGTTGGACAGAAATCTGCTTGAGAAGTGTGCACAGGGCAGTTTCACAGAGACAAGTTGTTGGCTCACATTCAGTTTTATGGCCGTCAACAGATAAGACCTTAGTGCCTGACACCACAGGGCCCCCACCTCTTCCTCCTTCCATGCTCGTACCAGGGAAGAGACATCTCCTTGAGGTTACCCCCCCCCCGCTCCCCCGCGCCTGTAACACAGCTGCCCCTGAGTGAGGTGAGTTCACTGGACCATTCTGTAAGTTCTGGTCCAGGGAACGGCTCAGATTTATTGTTTGTTCGTTTAAGTTCAACGCTGCTGTTGGAAAGACTCCACAGTTAAGTAGTTAGTTAATTGATAGTTCACGGTTGGGTTGTTTTATTTTTTTATTGTTGCTGTGACTGTTTGTGCTATTTTATGAAAACATGGAGGCTGAAAAGGCGCACGTTATGGTCATGACTGGCAGAACGGAGACATGCCTTGAAGCTCAACGGCCTTGTGCTTCCCCCCTCCTCCTCTTTGCCCCGCACCTCCTCCTCCTCCTCGTCCTCCCCCGTATGCACCTGTGGGATTAACTCCACACAATCAAATGCCATTGTCAGAGCTATCCATAAATCTGGCTGAGCTCTCATTGGGATCTGGTTCTGAACACGCTAGATCCAGCTCAGACTTGCTTCTCGTTACAGGAGGTATTTTACAGACAAAATCAGCTGAAAATAGGAATATGGTGCAAGACCATGTGCAAACATTGATGGGTGGTATTCACACCACTCCTGGCTCTGTGGGTGAACAAAGGGGAGGTGATGTGTTTCGTCCACCGTCCTCTGATGCTTCTTTCAGCGTGACATCTTTGGGGGCTTCATATGACTCCGTGCCACTGACCTGTCCTGGTCCAACTGCTTGTCCTGACCTCAGGCCTCCTGCCACAACTTTTGATAAGGTCACTGGCTGGCAGCGAGGAAATTCAGGTCGGTTAAATAGAATTGCTGATAATGTTCACAGCATGCACGTCGTTTGGTAGTTTGACTGAAATAGAACAGGCTGCTGGGACTAAATTGGACCCAGACAGTGACACACTGCACGACCACGTTCAAATTTTATGGCCAATTATACGAGAGAAATATCCGACGTCTATGAAATCTTCAGACTTGTGTGAGATTCCTCCGGCTGTTACAGAACGGGGCACGACCTACTTATCTAGAGTTAAGCTCTTGTGGGAAAATAGAACTGGAAATGATCCAACGATTGATCCTACGACTCAACTGTTGTTCAGAGGTGCTGTAGAGAGCTCTCTGTCTGATGATGTTAAGAAGAGCTTGGCGTCTGTTGTTGGCCTGACAAAGATGGATTATGATTTATGGGCAGCCCACATTGTTCATTTTATTGATCAATCTTTTGATAAGAGGGAGTCTGATGACAGGGAATTAAAATCCCTTGAAACTCAATTAGCTAAGGCCCAATTAAAAGACATACGTGACAAACTTAATTTCACAAAGGTGAATGCAATTCAGATGCCCCAGGTTCAGGGTCCTCCTACATCATCTGATAATTCATATCAACAGAGACCTCTGGGCCCATCCACATCCTGGCGCAGGGGTCGGTACAAACGTCTGAGGGGCAACCCTCGACCCACGGACAGGTGCCGCCGGTGTGACGGGGTGGGGCATTGGTATTTTCAATGTCCGACCAAACAGGATTTATCGAGACAGGAGGTGACGCCAGCTCGTTATCCACATGACGTATATCCACCACCACCAGATAATACTCCACATGGCCCTATGCCGGGAGCCAATAATCAGGCCCCAGGCCAATATCCTATCCAATAGGGGTGCCCTGGTCCGGCAGTAGGTGGCGTCTTGTATTTAGAGCCTTTGGTATCGTTAACCATTAACGGCCGAAATCACATGTGTATGGTTGATACAGGCGCCAGGTATTCGTCAGTTAACACGTCACTCCCACGATCAAAGAATACCGTACCTGTTGTTGGATTCTCGGGCAAGCCAGAGGAGTGGCCGCTATCTTGTTACGTACCATGCGTGTGGAATAATCTGCGCTTTGAACACTCCTTCCTGATTTCTGACACATGTCCAGTGAACTTGATTGGACGAGACATTCTGTGTGATCAGAACGTGACTTTGATGATGAGTCCTGACAACGTCCAGCTGAGTTTTCCTGATGGAACTGTTCAGTACTGTGCTACAGTGAAAAGCTCCATTCATCAGATGCTCCAGGTTGAAGGGACTTCTGCTGAGTCTGGTCCAGCCGAATTTCAAGCTGAAGTTTGGTGGGGAGCAGTTCCTGACTTTACAACTACGCTCTTGTACGACACACTGCAGAGCTGGAACGCCTGGATTAATGTCATAAGATCTTATGACACGCTTCCTGATGTGGCACATTGCACGCTGAACTATGACCTTTGTGGTGATGGGGACTACGATGTGCTCTGGACAGGACTGCTTGAACATTGTCAAGAGACTGGTGAATTTCCAGTGGCTGAAATCATGGACATTTATGTGGCCCCGGAGGGAGTGGTGGCAGGCGTGAAATTGCCCGCACCGTTACTGCAACTGTATATGCTTGGCGATGTATCAGCTCCACATGTGTCATTGATGGTTGTGTCTGGTGCTGATGCGAAGAATTTAGGTCCTGTGATGAGACGCTGTCTTGCTGTAAGGGAATGGGTGCCTACACAAAATCCACACTTACACTATTCTCCAGAAACTGATACTTACAGGATCACACACAGATCATTCACATTATTGTTACCTGAGAAACATTCTCTGCCTAGATCACATGGCGGAGAAAACACAGACCATGTTGATACGGACAAACTGTTAGCCAGTTTGCCTGATACACTTTGGGCCAGGAGTTCTACAGATGTGGGCCTGCTGAGTGTCAACCCTGTCTCGATCGTTCTGAAGCCAGGCACGATTCCAATCTATAAACATCAATATCGACTCCGACAGGAGCAGATTGACGGTATAGAGCAAACTATTAAGGGTTTGCTGGAAGCTGGTGTGTTGCAGCCTACTGTTTCGAGCTGGAACACACCTCTACACCCGGTACCAAAAGCTGATAAATCTCATTACCGTTTAGTTCATGATTTGAGGCCTATAAATAAGGTTGTTGTTCCATCTAATTATGGTACTCCAAATCCTTATGTTATGATGAATGCTATTCAGCCAGAACACAAGTTTTTTACTTGTATTGACCTGGCGAACGCGTTCTTTTGTGTGCCTCTGGACGCTGGATCAAGGGATCTGTTTGCATTTACCTTTAAGGGGAAACAATTCACGTACAGTAGACTGCCTCAGGGTTTCGTGGATTCGCCCTCTTTGTTCAATAATGTATTAAAGCAAGTCCTTACTGATTTGCCTTTGCCACCGGGAGTGGTTTTAATCCAATACGTCGATGATATTCTGATAGCAGCTCCGACTTCAGAAGCTATTATGCACGCATCTGAAGCTGTGCTTCGACATCTAGCCCAGTGTGGTTTTAAAGTGTCAAAACACAAATTACAGGTGGGTCGTTCAAAAGTTCAGTTTTTGGGTAGGCTCATCTCTGGCTCTGGCCTGCAACTGACGCCATCTCAGAAAAGCTCCATTTTAAATCATTCTAAACCAGCAAATGTTAGGATGATGTTAAAATTTTTGGGGCTGATCAATTACAGTAAGAACTTCATTCCTGATTTCAGCCGTAAGGTGGCTCCTCTGCGGAACCTCATTTCGGCTGTGGGATATAAAAATTTTGTGTCCCCACTGCAGTGGACGGAGGAAGCTGACAGGGCATTTGTGGAGATTAAACAAGCTTTGTTTGATGCGTGCTCTCTGCAGTGTCCAGATTACTCCTTGCCATTTCACTTGGATGTGGATGAAAAAGACGGATTTGTGAATGCCGTCTTGTTTCAAAGAGGGAAAGCTGGCTCTGACAGGCACGTTTTGATGTATTATACAGGTACTCCCCGATTTACGAGCGAGATCCGTCACAACGAGGCGCTCGTAAACCGGAAATCTCGTAATTTGGAACGGCCGCCATTTCTCTCGTAAACCCGGAAATCCGCTCGTAAATTGGAACGGTTTTCGCTAGCGCACCTAAAAACACTCTATTTTCATCTAAAAACTACTTTTGAGTGCATAAAAATGATCGGAAACGTGTGTTTATATGCTTAACTAGCTAACTGTAGTGAAAAAACACATGAAAACTCAGTATTTTTTTCGTTTTTTCCAAAAATTCGCAGCTCGTAAGTCTGGAACCTCGCAGATCAGAGCGCTCGTAATTCGGGGACTACCTGTAGTTCAAAATTAGATCAAATTGAAGTTGGCCACCCTACCTGTGTGAGGCATGTAGCTGCCATTGGAAAGTCTATTTTAAAGACATCACACATAACTATGGGGAATGAGGTTTTTGTTCACACAATTCATGACGTAAAATCATTTTTGGACTCACAAACATTCACATTTTCAAATCAAAGAACAGAAAACCTCAGAAGATTATTACATAATTCACATATACATTTTACAAGCCAGGGAACAAATATGGCCGCGCAAATGGACACCACACAAGATCATAACTGCATTAGTGACACCGCACAGGAAATGAAATTACATGAAAACCTTTCTAAAGATCCTTTGGACCAGCCAGACATGATACTGTTCTGTGATGGACATAGTCATAGAAATGAAACGGGCGCATTGATCACTGCGTTCGCTGTGGTGGAAAGAAGAGATGCAGGTTTTGTTGAACTCAAGGCAGAAGTGATGAACCAGCCAGCTTCTGCGCAGCTCGCAGAGCTAAAAGCTATAACAGAAGCTTGTAACGTCGCAGAAGGAAAAAAGGTTAATATTTACACAGACTCAGCGTATGTTTTTCAAGCAGTCTATGTTGATCTCTGTCACTGGAGAAGAAAGGGATTTGTCACCTCATCTGGAGAACCAGTCAGACATTTTAAACAATTACTGGAATTGTATTATGCATTGCAGCGGCCTAGACAAGTGGCAGTAATTAAATGCAAGGCCCATCAGAAGAGTAGCAATTTCATTGCCCAAGGGAATCATGAGGCAGATCAAGCTGCTAAAAGAATTGCAGGCTATATTTTAAGGACACAGATGGTCCAGAGACATGAGAAAAAGAGTTCTGAAGACTATTTTCAAAAGGAATTTACTCTAGAATATATCAGAGAGTTACAAAATGCAGCCGCTCCGCACGAGAAGCAGGCATGGTTAGACCGTGGAGCTAAAAAGGATAGTGAACAAATTTGGAGGAATCATGAGGGTAAAATTGTAGCTCCAGCTGGATTGTTCAACCTGCTATGCCAAGAAGCACACAGCAGGGGGCACTGTGGTACATCAAAACTGATTGACTTGATCTCACAGAATTGGTGGAACCCCTATGCCATCTGTATTGCAAAATATTTTGTACAGACATGTGAAATATGTTGCCACCATAATCCAAAGGTGGCACTTAAAACTGGGCTTGGTGGATTTCCAATGCCTCAGGCACCGTGGAAAGAGATTGTGATAGATTTTACTGACATGGGTGTTGAGAATAGAGTGGCTGGAAAGAGATATTTACTCGTTTGCGTGGATCAATTTAGTAGGTGGGTGGAAGCTTTTCCAACGAAAACTGAAAAAGCGAAAGAAGTCATAAAGTGGTTGACAAAGGAGTTGATCCCCAGATTTGGAGTCCCTTCAGTGATCAGATCAGATAATGGAACCCATTTTGCAAACAGGGAGTTAAGGGAAGTTGAGAAATTGTTTGGCATTCGACATAAGTTTGGGGCTGTTTTTCATCCTTCATCACAGGGTTTGGTTGAACGTGCTAACCGTACTCTTAAAGAGGGGTTGGCAAAGGTTTGTGCAGACACAAAATTGAAATGGCCTGATGCCCTACCTATAGTGCTGTTCAACTTAAGGTCAACTCCAAATACTACCCTGAATGTCAGCCCTCATGAGATACTTACAGGAAGGAAGATGCCATGTCCTTTCACTCATCCGTTGCCGTCAGAAAGTACTATGTTACAATTACAACATTATGACATATCAGAGTACTTGAAGAGGCTTAATAATACTGTAATGAGTATTTCTCAACAGATTCAATTGATCCAGACTGCAGAGGGAGAACAACACTGTGCCCACGTGGATACAGGTGACTGGATTCTCAGAAAGGTAGCCCGTTTTAACTGGTCTCAGCCTAAATGGGAAGGCCCATATAAGGTGGCTGCTGTCACTTCTCACTGTGTTAAAATTTGGTTAACTGAAGAAAAGCTCAGTAACTGGATTCATAAGACACACTGTGTTAAAAGCTCTGACCCTTCTCTACGCACTCTACAGCAGGTACGAAAGGACTTGGCTGAGCTGAGCACATCCGAAGGGCTGAGCGTGTCTGGAGAGCTGGGTGCATCTAAGGAACTGTGTGTGCCATCCGTACACAGTGACACTGCAGCTCCACCTTCAACTGAGAGCTTCGATCCACCGGTTCCAAAACCCCGATACAACTTGAGGAGAAAATCAGAACAGACTTAAAATAACATTACATAAAAAGGGGACGTTGTTTGTTGTACATAGTTGTTACAGGAAGAATGAATTTCCTAGCGGTGAGGTTAGGTGTGGTAACCACTTTTGGAATATTGTTTACAGGGCTCACTCTGTGGGTTGCAACGACAGCTAAGACAGGCTCCCCTGAAGTTGTTCACGACAATGTCAACAGATCTTGTGATGAGGACCCTAACTTCCTGCTCAGCAGAGGGGAAGATGGAACAGAGGTTGCAGAGGTTCAGATTCAGGTACACCCAGACTCTGACATTAGCAGATCAAAGAGATCCATGATAGTTAATTTCCTACAGTTTAACTTCACAGTTGGGGTGACTGCATCTGTTAAATTTGACCTTTGCTCTGTGATGTACTGTGGTGCGAGGCAGGAGTCATTTATTTGGGCAGTGAAGTATATTTGTGTGACTTATGGGCATGACATGAATTGCGGGGACTGGAATAATGTGTTGTGTAATTCAGGGCCTGCTGATTGGGGTTACAGACCAGAAAAAGCGAGAAGAGGGAAGTATCCGTTACAGGAACGCTTGTCAATCATACAAGATCATACTAAAAGCACCAGGTGTCTAGCACAAAATACATGTAATTCTTTGATTTTGACTTTAAAGAATCCTCAGAGGCAGGATAGTGACACTTATATACTGGGAGTTCATGTTTCTGGCAAAGATCCAACGAGTCCGTTCAGGATAAATGTGGTTCAGAGAGAGGAAAGTCAGATTGAATCAGATCAAGAGGTGTCTTATATGACAGATGTGACATATGAAGAAAAGTTGGCTTTGGAGACAGGTTTCACACAGCAAAATTACTGGATAGAGTATGTTGAAAATGCAGCAGAACAAGTGAAGTATAAGGATTGCGTTGTTTGTGCGAAGGCCAGGCCAGCGTTATTAATGATGACATCACCTCTTTCAAATGATTCATGTTTTCACTGCATGTTGGAACTACATATGAAGGAGAATCCCACTGATAGTTGCAAAGGTTTGGAGAAATATTTTCCCATGGCCCCAAGAGATGCAATCCCACCTGTTTTCACTCCAGTGAGAAACTCTTACACTTGTCTGGTTAGGAAAATACAGGGAGGTATATCTGTAGGTGATATTGATTCAAGTTGGTGTAAGTTGAATGTGGATGTTTCAGCTTGGACAAACATGACGAGATTATCTGTAGCACGTGCAGATGTTTACTGGTTTTGTGGTGGTAGAACTCTAAGAAATACGTTGTCTTCAAGATGGTCAGGAATCTGTACACTCGTTTCTTTAATTTCTCCAATTAAGATGGTGAATTTAACAGGACAGGATTTGGAAACTTTCAGGAGCAGTACACATGTTATTGGTGAGTTTGAGAGGAGAAAACGTGACTTTGATCTGTATGTAGATTCTCCAGCATATATTAACGCTATCGGAGTCCCGCAAGGAGTCCCGGATGAATACAAATTAGTTGATCCTATTGCAGCTGGTTTTGAGTCTATGATTCCAACTATAACTGTAAATAAAAACGTAGCCAGGATTAATTACATTCATTTTAATGTTCAGAGGCTGAATAATTTGACAAGAGATGCACTTGAGGGCGCACATCAGCAGCTAGCAGCAACATCACTGATGGCCTATCAAACGAGATTAGCTGTGGACTTTCTTTTGGCTGAGAGAGGTGGTGTCTGCTCTATGTTTGGACAAGAGTGTTGTACTTTCATCCCAAATAACACAAGTCCAGATGGTTCATTTACAAGGGCTCTGGATGGTTTGAAATCTCTGTCTGAGGAACTAGCTGAAAGCTCTGGAGTTCAGAACCCTCTGAGTGAGTGGTTCATCTCTACTTTTGGAAGATGGAGAGCTGTTGTCGTCACAGCTGTGATTACAATATTCGCAGTTGTGGTTATGTTAATTTGTTGTGGATGCTGCTGCATTCCTTGTGTGAGGCATTTCTGCTTGAAGTGCATCAGTAGCGCAGTGGATGATAGGTTTCCTAAGCTGCCTTCCTATCAGATGGCTGTACAGGCAGGAGAGGGCTTTCCCCTTACAGGTGTCTATGAGGAAGAAGATGAAGACGATGAAGATGAGATGGCCTGACTTGGCTAAAGCATAGTTTAGATTCTTTGCTAAGGTTAACACATACCAGAAATGCACACACTGGAGCAGAGTATATGCAATGTTTTGAAGTTGTTAAGAGTTGATAAATCAAATTTTGGGAAATTTAAGGGTTTTTGAGACAGTATTGAATTTATAAGGTCAAATTAAAGTCCAGTTGTTTTTTATTGAACGCCTTTTTAAAGGTATTGAATTTAACTTCATTATTCCTGCATATACCCTGTTGAGGCGTGATGTTTGATAGGAGGGACAGTCCGCTTCATTTTATTGTTTATTTTTTATTTTTTATTTGTTTTATGGTTTCATTTTTACATTTATTTTCGTTTGTTTTGTTTATTTCTTATTACATTTATTTGTTGTTTTGTTTGTTTTGTTTATTTCTTATTACATTTATTTGATGTTTTATTTTATTCTTTGTTTTTGGTTGATTTCTTTGCTTTTTGTTACATTTATTTTTTAGATTGTTAGTTTTGTTTTACGTTTCCAGCATATAAGCTCTGACGGTTACCATATATTTTCTTACGTAGTTTTGTTACCAATTAGTTTTGATGCTTATTTTTATATAAGGGTTTATATTCTGGGTGGGTAACTTAGATGTAATATTGTTGTGGGTGGGAATGTTAGCGATTTCCATTGTGTATCCAGTTTTTAATTGCATACGCACATAGTACATATAGGGTTTTTGTTGACATGATGTTTGTCATGTCAAAAGGGGAATTGAAATATATGTATATCAGTATTACACCTGAAGCACACATATTATGTGTTATGATTTATGTTCACTTAATTCCACCATATAATGTGAAAATATATTCAAGATGGAACCTTTATTTACGGGTTTTATTTCCAATAGGGAAGAGTTTTTCAGTTACACGCCTGCATAATACAACAGACACAACACTGGATGATTGACATACAGAGCTGGTAGTTGATTGGCTGAGAGGCGGATCACTCACAGAGTAGAAAAGTTCTAGGGCGGTTCCAAGGCGGTTCGGTTCCAGGATTGGTCCCACGAGGCGATGACGTCATCTAGAGGTATAAAATGCTAGAATGCTTTGCTAGAAACCTTTAGTTTATTTTAGTTATACTTTTTATACTCTTTTTTTATACTAGTATGCAAAAACTCAGGACAGTATTATGTTCATTAAATGTTTAATGTTTTAGTTTTAGAGTTGGTGTAAATTTTCATACTCTTATACCACTATGCAAAAAACTCAGGACAGTGTTAGTTTTACTATTTTATGCTTATGTCTATTATTATATGTTTCAGTGTTTCAATGTTTAGATGTTTACTGTTGCACCGAGGGACTGAGAGAAACGCAATTTCGGTCCTGTGTATGTCCTGTACAGTACATATTGCAGATCTGACAATAAAGTTGACTTTGACTTTGACTTTGACTAAAACCGTGGTCCGCCTTCGAAGATGTGTGTGTGTGGACTTGTGCTCGGTGAGAGGTCTGTTGGTCGCTGTAAGGTTTATTCTTATAATGTACAACCTGCCTAAAACTTGCACATTCGTTTCAGAGCTTCCCTTCAACTTTTGAACCGCAACAACACTTTCCCAAACAGGTCCAACTGGACTTCTCACACGTTCAGCATACAATCAACGCCTCATTACCTGGTGACGATTTGTCTCTGGAGATAAGAGCTGAGAAGTTTTGTGGACACTAACGGACTGTGTTGTCCAGTTGACGTCCAGCTGACTTCCGCGCGTGTGTGCTGATTCAACGAGCAGAAGTGCGCTCTTCCCGGCAGGAACAGGGCCAACGTCCTGACTGGACTTCAAAATACTGTATCTTTCAAAAAACAAATTCTTTC
>JBBPBX010001668.1:82038-99462 GCA_038048925.1 Garcialebias charrua | reverse complement strand
GCCTTGCAATGCCCCCATCCGTGCCCCTCTCGTGCCGTTCTATGCCCAGGGCATAGAACGGTACCACATGGGCACGGCCAATATGTGTCAAGGGAACCATCAATATGTATTGGCCGTGCCCGTCTCGTGCCGTTCTATGCCCGGGGCATAGAACCGTACCACATGGGCACGGCCAATACGTTCCAAACGTACCATAAGGGAACGGGGTTGGCGTACCACATGTATGGTCCGTGCCCCTTCGGTACGCCACCTGGTGTCTGATGTCGGTATTGCACCCAAAATATCTCGGCCCCCGTAGGGGCTAGAGACTCGGGGTTTTGACCTACGCGTTAAAGGAACCTCGCAGAAGCTAGCTACGCTGTCGGCTAAGCCCTAGCCAGCATGGCGGCGACGCTGAGGGAGAGGGAACGCGCAATACATGGGTGTCGGCTCGTGCCCTCCTCGACATGTATTGCTCGCGCCCAATTTTCCCTAACGGCATGCCGCTGAGCCCTTCTGTCCACAAAACAGTCACATACACAAATACACACAATTTCAGTTGAACATGTTATATTTAAATGTTTATTACATGTATATATAAGTGCATATATACATGTATATAAAAGTGTATATATACATGTATATGTAAGTGCATATATACATGTAAATGCAAATGCATATAAAAATGTAAATGCATATATGTATACTGTACATGGGACGGCCGTGGTGTAGTGGCCGTGGTGTAGTGGTAATGGCAGTCGTCTCCCGATCAGAAAGTTGGCGGTTCGACTCCCGAGACCCGCACCATGTGTCCTTGTGTCCTTGGGCAAGACACTTAACCCTGAGTTGCTCCCGGTAGGACTGGAAAGCACCTTGCATGGTAGTCTGCCGCCACCGGTTTATGAATGTGTGTAGCATTCAATATATGTGTAGCACTTTGAGATTTTCAGTAATGAAAAGTGCGTTATAAATTGAATTAATTATTATTATTATTATTACATACATGAATATGCATATATGTACATATGCATATACGTACATATGCATATACATGTATATATATATATATATGCATATACATATACTGTACAGATAGACATATACATGTAAATATAACATGTCATACATGTAAATATAACATATTCAACTGAAATTGTGTACGTTTGTGTGTGTGACTGTTTTGTGGTTTTTATGGACATTGTTTTGTTAGGACCGTCATACGCTATAAACAGACAATCAGATTACAGCTCATTACTGTCCTGACAAAACACTGTCCTTAGAAACCACAAAACAGTCACACACACACAAACACACACAATTTCAGTTGAACATGTTATATTTACATGCCTATTACATGTATATGTAAGTGCCTATTTACATGTATATGTAAGTGCCTATATACATGTATATGTAAGTGCATATATACATGAATATGTAAGTGCATATATACATGTAAATGCAAATGCATATAAAAATGTAAATGCATATATGTATACTGTACATACATGAATATGCATATATGTACATATGCATATATGTACATATGCATATACATGTATATATATATATGCATATACATATACTGTACAGATAGACATATACATGTAAATATAACATGTTCAACTGAAATTGTGTGTGTTTGTGTGTGTGACTGTTTTGTGGTTTTAATGGACAGTGGTTTGTTAGGACAGCCATACGCTATAATCAGACAATCAGATTACAGTTCATTACTGTCCTGACAAAACACTGTCCTTAGAAACCACAAAACAGTCACGCACACAAATACACACAATTTCAGTTGAACATGTTATATTTAAATGCCTATTACATGTATATATAAGTGCATATATACATGTATATGTAAGTGCATATATACATGTATATGTAAGTGCATATATACATGTATATGTAAGTGCATATATACATGTATATGCAAATGCATTTATGTATATATATACAAGAATATGCATATATGTACATATGCATAAACATATAGATGTATATATGCATAAACATATACATGTATATAATATATATATATGCATATACATATACTGTACAGATAGACATATACATGTAAATATAACATGTTCAACTGAAATTGTGTGTGTTTGTGTGTGTGACTGTTTTGTGGTTTTTAAGGACAGTGTTTTATCAGGACAGTAATGAGCTGTAATCTGATTGATTGTCTGATTGTTTATAGCGTATGACTGTCCTAACAAACAACTGTCCATAAAAACCACAATACACTCCCATACACACACAATTGAACATTAAGGTTGATGAATCCACACGTAGCAAGTATATCTGTTTAGGAACACAAGAACTAAAATGTACCTTGGTATTCGTGTTTAAAGGAAGTTGATCGGTCTTCTGGCTACCTGCGATCTCCTGACTCTGGACGTGTTCACATGTCATCTGTAACAGATCATTTATACTTATATTTAGAGGAAATTCTACATTTTGATGATAGCTGCTGTCACATGTAAACCAATAAACATTACATGATTGTTTGTTTTTGGCCAAAGTATCCATCTCACATAAAGGAAAGATGGATGGACAGAGTATTTACAAAACTCCTCTCATGATAGGTGGACTAAGATGAAATTAAAATTAGCTGAATGAAAGAAAACTATAAATTTAAAAACTGTGACTAATAATATTGAAGTCATACTTAACAATCCCTGCATTATTTATATAATTGATATCTATGTCATATACATACACACAAATATATATATATATATACATGTATATAAGCATATCATAAATGCATATTCATGTACAATGTATATACATATATGCATATACATGTATATACATGTGTATAAATATACGGGGCGGCCGTGGCGTAGTGGTAAGGGCAGTCGTCTCCCGATCGGAAAGTTGGCGGTTCGACTCCCGGGACCCGCACCATGTGTCGTTGTGTCCTTGGGCAAGACACTTAACCCTGAGTTGCTCCCGGTAGGACTGGAAAGCACCTTGCATGGTAGTCTACCGCCACCGGTTTATGAATGTGTGTAGCATTCAATATATGTGTAGCACTTTGAGATTTTCAGTAATGAAAAGTGCGTTGTAAATTGAATTAATTATTATTATTATTATATACATATACTGTACAGATAGACATATACATGTAAATATAACATCTTCAACTGAAATTGTGTGCGTTTGTGTATGTGACTGTTTTGTGGTTTTTATGGACATTGTTTTGTTAGGACCGTCATACGCTATAAACAGACATCCAGATTACAGCTCATTACTGTCCTGACGAAACACTGTCCTTAGATACCACAAAACAATCACACACACAAACACACAGAATTTCAGTTGAACATGTTATATTTACATGCCTATTACATGTATATGTAAGTGCCTATTTACATGTATATGTAAGTGCCTATATACATGTATATGTAAGTGCATATATACATGAATATGTAAGTGCATATATACATGTAAATGCAAATGCATATAAAAATGTAAATGCATATATGTATATATACATGAATATGCATATATGTACATATGCATATACATGTATATATATGCATATACATATACTGTACAGATAGACATATACATGTAAATATAACATGTTCAACTGAAATTGTGTGTGTTTGTGTGTGTGACTGTTTTGTGGTTTTTAAGGACAGTGTTTTGTCAGGACAGTAATGAGCTGTAATCTGATTGATTGTCTGATTGTTTATAGCGTATGACTGTCCTAACAAACCACTGTCCATAAAAACCACAATACACCCCCATACACATACAATTGAACATTAAGGTTGATGAAACCACACGTAGCAAGTAATTCTGTTTAGGAACACAAGAACTAAAATGTACCTTGGTGTTCGTGTTTAAAGTAAGTTGATCGGTCTTCTGGCTGCCTGCGATCTCCTGACTCTGGACGTGTTCACATTAGAGCTGTCATCGGGCCGGAAATCCACGGCCCTACCCTACCCGAGCCCTTAGTTTAATTACCCAAGCCCGAGGGAGCCCGCTGATTTCCTAGAAATCACCGCCCGACCCGACCCTACCCGATTAAAAAAAAAAACAACAACAACAAAAAAAAAAAACACTACGTTTATTTATTAAGCTTTTACTGCGTTCTCCCACTCAGCAAAAGAACTTGATGTTGTTCTTCTTTGTTTTGATGGAGGAGGAGGAGGTGTGAGCGCGCTGCTCGCAGTTTGCTGTTGAAGCTTCAGGAATGTCAGGAATGCGGCAACTTGTTCCGCCGCAGAGAGCAGTGTGCGGACGTGAGCGTGCACCTGACGCACGTCAGCTGGTGACATAATTTTGAGCTCGTTAAAGTTAGGCCACAGAAATAATGCAACTCTGTGCAAGTCGTGGATAATAATTTTGCGCTCCAGCACTTCTGCATGACATGTCGCGCAGAAACACCTGCTGCGGAGAGTCTGTGAGGACTGGCAGTGTTGCTTCAGTTTCTCATTCCAGAGACAAACCAGGTTGGTGGGATATTTGTCACCCTCCAGTTCTCTCTGTGCACGGTAAAATGGTTCGAGAAATGTCACTAAAAAGTCCAGCATGTCGGGGGAGACGCTGTCAGGCGCGCGCCGCGCGCCTGCTCTCTGGCTGCCAATTTAGTGGCTGCGCTCAGTGCGCTGCGGTTTTCACCATCTAAATTCACTCTATTAATTATTTCCTCATCAATAAACTTACTGCCTTATATTCTTTACAAGCAGATTAAAACAATTTTATATTGTGTGCATTTTTATTTAGTTTTGTTTGTGCTGTATGATTAAAAAAAAACACATCAAAGCCCGAGCCCGACCCGCGGCCCGCCAATCAAACGCAAAAATATGGCCCTACCCTACCCGAAGTCGGGTAGGGCTCGGGTAGGGTCGGGCTCGGGCAAAGAAACGACACCTCTAGTTCACATGTCATCTGTAACAGATCATTTATACTTATCTTTAGAGGAAATTCTACATTTTGATGATAGCTGCTGTCCTATGCAAACTAAGAAACATTACACAATTGTTTGGTTTATCATATTTATGGCTATTCTGTAAATAGTAAAAATAGAAAAATGACATTCTTTAAAGGAGTACTTTTTCAGTGTCAACTATCCTTCCTCGATAATAATAATAATAATAATAATAATGAAATCAATTTATAACGTACTTTTCATTAATGAAAATCTCAAAGTGCACATACCTTTATTTTGCTCTTACAGAATGTTTTGTTAGCAACTGAAACCTCTGTTGGAGGTGGTGCCTCAAAATCTTGCCCATCAGAAGACATTCCATGTAATTTCTGTTGAGATTTTGATCACATAGTAGGAAAGAATTAAAAATATATTGTGGTGAAACATATGTTGTAAACCTGTATGATTAAAAAACTATTTTTAAGCATGATTACATTCAAAAAGTAAAATTTAAATCACCTTGCATCTCCATGGCCATTCTGAGTCGCCATAATTATAGGTGATCTCATCTCCTTCATTGATGGGTTTAGTTGCAAACAAACATAGATGGGGCTTTTTGTTTACAATTATGTACCTCATCTTTGCATTTGGGTTTATATGGTCATCATTTACAAGCCTTCCAAGCGACCCGTCCTCGTTTGCTGCATCAACACTACAAATGCATAATGCATATTTAAAAAAAAATAATCTTGCCAGCACTATAAATTACCTTACAATTAATAGCCTTTTATAAGTCATGTCAGACACAATGATAGGTTATTCTTACATACTCATACATACTCACCACAATATTTTTCCATCGAAGTAGAATTCAAACAAAAACACTTTCTGTGATTCATCGTAAACATGTTGCTTCCTCTCACATTCCTCCTTGTTGATCAATTCACCTCGATATTCTAAAAGAAAGTGATCTTTTGCAAAGGATTTTTTTGCAAAGATTCCACGACCTAGTTATATAAAAATAAATTATAGGAACAATTGTATTTTTTGTTAACACTAATAAAGCTCCACATACCTGGAAAACCCAGGAAATTCATTCTACTATTAGAACTACTGTGAGTTTGTCAAATGACAATTTTAAAGTATTCTTCCATTAGGTGTCTTGACCCCTGGGGCTGGAGATCTTTGTTTGTGGGTAAACATCCCCTCCTGAGAATCTTCTCCTAGCATATCCTCTCCAGTAGGACAAAACAAAGGATCACACTCACACAGAGAATATTCATTTACATACACCCCCACAAATAACCCCCACATTCCAACAACATTTTGCTTCTTCAGAGAGAGTTGCTTTCACCAGAGAGAGACTTATTGCTCTGTAGGTGGGGTGGGGGTGGTGGTGGTGGGGAGGGGTGTTTCTTACAAGCTTTGATCAAAAATAACTTTACACTGAATTTTATTTGTTATTTTTTTCATTCAACCTTTATTTAGTCAGGTAATCTTATTGAGCCTCGAAGCCAATGATACAAATACATTAAACAATAAACAATAGAAAAGTAGCAAAAGTAGCAAAAACATCCATCCATCCATCCATTTTCGTCCGCTTATCTGGGGTCGGGTCGCGGGGGTAGCAGCCTAAGTAGGGAGGCACAGACTTCCCTCTTCCTCTCGATGTGGAGAAGCAGCGGCTCTACTCCGAGTCCCTCCCGGATGGCTGAGCTTCTCACCCTATCTCTAAGGGAGAGTCCAGACACCCTGCAGAGAAAACTCATTTCAGCCGCTTGTATCAGAGATCTCGTTCTTTCGGTCACAACCCAAAGCTCATGACCATAGATGAGGGTGGGAACGTAGATCGATCGGTAAATTGAGAGCTTTGCCTTTCGACTCAGCTCTCTCTTCACCACGACAGACCGGTACAGCGCCCGCTTCACTGCGGAAGTCACAGATACAAGGTGTTTCCTAGCATTCAGTGTTAGACATGACATGTTATAATAATAATAATAATAATGAATTCAATTTATAACGCATCTTTCATCCATCCATCCATCCATCTTCTTCCGCTTATCCGGGGTCGGGTCGCGGGGGTAGCAGCCTAAGTAGGGAGGCCCAGACTTCCCTCTCCCCAGCCACTTGGAGCAGCTCCTCCGGGGGAATCCCAAGGCGTTCCCAGGCCAGCCGAGAAACATAGTCCCTCCAGCGCGTCCTGGGTCTTCCTCTGGGTCTCCTCCCGGTGGGACATGCCCGGAACACCTCACCAGGGAGGCGTCCAGGAGGCATCCTAACCAGATGCCCGAGCCACCTCAACTGGCTCCTCTCGATGTGGAGAAGCAGCGGCTCTACTCCGAGTCCCTCCCGGATGACTGAGCTTCTCACCCTATCTCTAAGGGAGAGTCCAGACACCCTGCGGAGAAAACTCATTTCAGCCGCTTGTATCCGAGATCTTGTTCTTTCGGTCATAACCCAAAGCTCATGACCATAGATGAGGGTGGGAACGTAGATCGATCGGTAAATTGAGAGCTTTACCTTTTGACTCAGCTCTCTCTTCACCACGACAGACCGGTACAGCGCCCGCTTCACTGCGGACAATGCACCTATCCGCCTATCGACAAATATATATATGGTAAATGGAGCTTATTTATATAGCGCTTTCCAGCCCCCTGTGAGAAGCCCCAAAGCGCTTTACAATACCAACCATCCACCCATTCATACACACATTCATACACCGGTAGTGGTAGCCTGTCTCATCTAATGAGCTTGTTTGATTCAAAATGGCCGCCTCACCTAATGAGCTTGATTGATTCAAAATGGCCACCTCACCTAATGAGCTTGTTTGATCCAAAATGGCCGCCTCACCCAATGAGCCTGTTTGATCCAAAATGGCCGTCTCACCTAATGAGCTTGTTTGATCCAAAATGGCCGCCTCACCTAATGAGCTTGTTCGATTCAAAATGGTCGTCTCACCTAATGAGCATGTTTGATTCAAAATGACCGTCTCACCTAATGAGCTTGTTTGATTCAAAATGGCCACCCAAAATGGCCACCTCACCTAATTACCTAGTTTGATACAAGCTAGTTTGATACAAGCTAGTTTGCTAGCCTAATCCACGCCAACAGAATGACCTCATATACATACCAATGGCTGCAAAAATGCTAATGTGATACAAGCTAGTTTGATACAAGCTAGTTTGCTAGCCTCTTTGATCCAAAATGGCCGCCTCACCTAATGAGCTTGTTTGATCCAAAATGGCCGCCTCACCTAATGAGCTTGTTTGATTCAAAATGGCCACCTCACCTAATGAGCTTGTTTGATTCAAAATGGCCTCCTCACCTAATGAGCTTGTTTGATCCAAAATGGCCGCCTCACCTAATGACCATGTTTGATTCAAAATGGCCACCTCACCTAATGAGCATGTTTGATTCAAAATGACCGCCTCACCTAATAAGCTTGTTTGATTCAAAATGGCCACCCAAAATGGCCACCTCACCTAATTAGCTAGTTTGATACAAGCTAGTTTGATACAAGCTAGTTTGCTAGCCTAATCCACGCCAACAGAATGACCTCATATACATACCAATGGCTGCAAAAATGCTAATGTGATACAAGCTAGTTTGATACAAGCTAGTTTGCTAGCCTATTTGATCCAAAATGGCCACCTCACCTAATGAGCTTGTTTGATCCAAAATGTTTGCATTAACTAATGAGCTTGTTTGATTCAAAATGGCTACCTCACCTAATGAGCTTGTTTGATTCAAAATGGCCTCCTCACCTAATGAGCTTGTTTGATCCAAAATGGCCGCCTCACCTAATGACCATGTTTGATTCAAAATGGCCGCCTCACCTAATGAGCATGTTTGATTCAAAATGACCGTCTCACCTAATAAGCTTGTTTGATTCAAAATGGCCATCCAAAATGGCCACCTCACCTAATTACCTAGTTTGATACAAGCTAGTTTGATACAAGCTAGTTTGCTAGCCTAATCCACGCCAACAGAATGACCTCATATACATACCAATGGCTACAAAAATGCTAATGTGATACAAGCTAGTTTGATCCAAAATGGCCGCTTCACCTAATGAGCTTGTTTGAACCAAAATGTCCACCTCACCTAATGAGCTTGTTTGATTCAAAATGGCCGCCTTACCTAATGAGCTTGTTTGATTCAAAATGGCCTCCTCACCTAATGAGCTTGTTTGATCCAAAATGGCCGTCTCACCTAATGAGCTTGTTTGATCCAAAATGGCCACCTCACCTAATGAGCTTGTTTGAATCAGAATGGCTGCCTCACCTAATGAGCTTGTTTGATTCAAAATGGCCGCCTCACATTATGAGCTTGTTTTATCCAAAATGGCCACCTCACCTAATGAGCTTGTTTGATCCAAAATGGCCATCTCACCTAATGAGCTTGTTTGATCCAAAATGGCCGCCTCACCTAATGAGCTTGTTTGATCCAAAATGGCCACCTCACCTAATGAGCAAATTTGATTCAAAATACCCTGATGCATGCTCAATAATCCAGGTAGAAAAATCTAAAAAAGCTAAGTCTGGTCCTCTGGACATTCAAAAAACAAAAAAAACAAAACAAAGCAAAAAATTGTAGAAACGTTTCGTCTTTCGTCCGAAAGACTTCCTCAGTCTGAGGTGCTGGGTTCAGCTCAGTCTTATAAATAGCACCCTCTCACAGTGTTACACAACCAGTTGGCTGATGACAGCCTGAAACCAGCTGCTCACATGATCAAGGAGGACCATCAGCCTAACAATGGATCGTTAGCACCCTGATGGTTGTTTGCTATTCACAGAGGGCTGAGTGATACCAGCAATCACAGCATTGTAGGAGGGGGACAGTTGAACTCGGAGGCCTCCACCCCTGTTTAATGATGGGCGGTTTCTTTTCACAAAGATGGCCTCCTTTACTCCTCTCTCAAACCATCGTTCCTCTCTATCAAGGATGTGAACATCTTCATCCCTGAAAGAGTGACCGCTGGCCTGGAGATGAGTGTAGACTGCAGAGTCCTGACCTGATGATGTTGATCTTCTGTGCTGGGCCATCCTTTTGGCCAGTGGCTGTTTAGTTTCCCCGATATAAGACTGATCACAGCCCTCCTGACACTGAACAGCATACACAATGTTACTCTGTTTTTGCCGGGGGACTGGATCTTTGGGATGAACCAGTTTTTGCCGTAATGTATTTTGAGGTTTAAAAGCCACTGGGACGTTGTGTTTAGAAAATAAACGTCTCAATGTCTCTGAAACCCCTGCAACATATGGAATGGCCACTGGTCTGGGTCTGGGTTCCTTCTTTTCACCTGATGGCTGGCTGGAGTCCAAACAGGACTCCAGCCAGCCATCAGGTGAAAAGAAGGAACCCAGACCCAGACCAGTGGCCATTCCATATGTTGCAGGGGTTTCAGAGACATTGAGACGTTTATTTTCTAAACACAACGTCCCAGTGGCTTTTAAACCTCAAAATACATTACGGCAAAAACTGGTTCATCCCAAAGATCCAGTCCCCCGGCAAAAACAGAGTAACATTGTGTATGCTGTTCAGTGTCAGGAGGGCTGTGATCAGTCTTATATCGGGGAAACTAAACAGCCACTGGCCAAAAGGATGGCCCAGCACAGAAGATCAACATCATCAGGTCAGGACTCTGCAGTCTACACTCATCTCCAGGCCAGCGGTCACTCTTTCAGGGATGAAGATGTTCACATCCTTGATAGAGAGGAACGATGGTTTGAGAGAGGAGTAAAGGAGGCCATCTTTGTGAAAAGAAACCGCCCATCATTAAACAGGGGTGGAGGCCTCCGAGTTCAACTGTCCCCCTCCTACAATGCTGTGATTGCTGGTATCACTCAGCCCTCTGTGAATAGCAAACAACCATCAGGGTGCTAACGATCCATTGTTAGGCTGATGGTCCTCCTTGATCATGTGAGCAGCTGGTTTCAGGCTGTCATCAGCCAACTGGTTGTGTAACACTGTGAGAGGGTGCTATTTATAAGACTGAGCTGAACCCAGCACCTCAGACTGAGGAAGTCTTTCGGACGAAAGACGAAACGTTTCTACAATTTTTTGCTTTGTTTTGTTTTTGTTTTTGTTTTTTGAATGTCCAGAGGACCAGACTTAGCTTTTTTAGATTGATTCAAAATGGTCACCTCACCTTATGAGCTTGTTTGATTCAAAATGGCCGCCTCACCTAATTAGCTAGTTTCATACAAAATGCCCCAAAGGCATCCTCCACACCAACAGAATGGCCTCATATACATACCAATGGTTGCAAAAATTCTAATTCAAGTTGTCATTTGACAAACCCATGGGAAGTCTAGGTAGAATGTCAAATGACAAACTCCCATGGGAAGTCTAGGTAGTATGTCAAATGACAAAAGCTTTGGTAGTACTGGTTCACTGATAAATTTGATGACAAGGCCCTCTTTGTCCTTTTGAATTTTCACATGATTGTTTACATCTTCCTTTGGGCTCTGTCTTTTTTGCCTTTGCATGTTTCACTGTCGTAAAAAATGCAATTTATGAAAAGAATGTCAGAATTACTGCCTTCATTTTCAGGGCAAACAATGCTAAAATTTAGGTTACAGATAAGCCAATGTAGACTGGGAAACTGGGGAGTCAGTCTCCCCACCATCACAGACATCTACACCTCCAGATGCAGGAAGAGAGCCACCTGCATCATGAAGGACCCCACTCACACAGCACACACAGTCTTTGCCCCACTCCCCTCAGGACGGAGGTTAAGGAGCATGAAATGTAGAACCACTAGACAGAGGAACAGCTTCTACCCTAAGGCTGTTAGACTCATGAATAAATAAATAAGAATAATCACTGCAAAATATCACATCATGCTGATACTGATCTGTTTTCTTGTTGCAATGTTCATTTGTGACCATCTGCTCATACAGACTCATGTTCCTGCTGCTGTTTGTAATGATGTTTTTCTATTACATTAGTGATTAGTGTATTTCTAGTTGATGATTTTTAGTTATATCCTAGATGTTATTACTGTTTTTCTCTTACATTTTGTTGTTGGATGTAACTGGGACCATGTGTACATAATCTCATTTCATCACATGTACCACATGCAGTGCAAATGACAATAATGTTGTGATTACTGCAGAATGTGGTCTGACCTTATCATGTAGAAAAATTCAGGGTCTTCCCTGAAAGAGATTATGTCATGGGATGGATGGAAGTTTGATGGATGGATGGTTGATGGATGGATGGATGTTTGATGGATGGATGGATGGATGGATGGATAAAGCATGGACCTCAGTCAGTAAAGATTCCATCTGTCTGGGTTCAGGAAGGCAGGATGTTTGATGGATGGATGGATAGATGGATGGATAAAGCGTGGACCTCAGTCAGTAAAGAATCCATCTGTCTGAGTTCAGCAAGGCAGGATGTTTGATGGATGGATGTTTGATGGATGGATGTTTGATGGATGGATGGATAAAGCGTGGACCTCAGTCAGTAAAGAATCCATCTGTCTGGGTTCAGGAAGGCAGGATGTTTGATGGATAGATGGATGGATGTTTGATTGATGGATGATGGATGGATGGATGTTTGATGGATGGATGGATGGATGTTTGATAGATGGATGGATGGATAAAGCATGGACCTCAGTCAGTAAAGAATCCATATGTCTGGGTTCAGGAAGGTAGGATGTTTGGTGGATGATGGATGGATGGATGTTTGATGGAAGGATGGATGTTTGATAGATGGATGGATACATGGATGGATGGATAAAGCATGGACCTCAGTCAGTAAAGAATCCATCTGTCTGGGTTCAGGAAGGTAGGATGTTTGATGGATAGATGGATGTTATTTTTTTTTCCATTTACAGATGGCCTCCCTTCACACCTTATAGCCATTCTCTCACTCCAATATGTATTTTATTTTTTTTAATTTTTTTAATATATTTTTTTTATTTTTTATTTATTTTTTTTTAAGAGAGAAAGAAAGAAAAGAGAGAGTAAGACAACAAAACAACAATTATCCACAAAAAGAGCACAAGGCAAACACACCGAACCTCCGTCCACAATCCTACAAAGCACATGACAGAACACAGCAACGAAACATACATGCATAAAGACTGATAATATTCATGACCCTGCAGAAGATTTCTATAAAAACACATACCCATACCTACAAATATATATACAGNCAATACAATTATTTTGTTCATAACCACATACACATTTACACGGTTGAAACTGTCCATAATGTGAGTTTCTTCACTCACAAGGTGTGATCATTTTTAGGACGGTGGTTCTGTTCTCCATGTATAGTTTCTCCCTGGTCAGCCGCCCAGTGGAAGGCATGGTTCGGGACTAAAGAAAGGTTGAAGACTGTCCAACCGCATGAATCACCTCCTTCAAAATCACATCTTTCCTTTACTGAAGGAGGTAGACAAACAGAAGGGCAGTGGAGAAGAATGATGAATAACTAAGATCTTTTGGTGAAAGTATTGAAATCGGGCTCTAGAAAATGTTTTACCGCAGTTTGATTCATCTGATCCATCAGAGCAGTCATGTTTGAAGTCACACACTTGGCTGAGGTCAACACACTCCCCGTGTGCTCCACACACAAACTCCCCTTCAGGACAGCTGTGGGGCAGAGCAGTGGGGGCTGGGGTGGTCATTGCTGGAGTGATCGGTGAGGGAAGTTCTCCTGGAAAACAACAAATAAGGTAAATGAGCGACAGAGAAATCTGCACACACACAAAAAAAAAAAGTTTGTCGTGGATATCAGTGTGTAACATTTACCATCTATTGCCTCACAGTCCAGAAAAGAAAGGTCGTCAACAGCGATGTCGCCTTTAAAATCATCTCCAACTGTGCCTTCAATTAAAATCTGGCAACAAGAAAAGAGACAAAAACACAAAGAAACATCAAACAATTACAACCCAATCTTGTCCATTTTGAATTAAATGATTAGTATGTTATTAAACATTTCTATGGCATTCTTGTATAAGTTAAAAGTATATTTGATTAATAATTATTATCAGTTTGGTAGACTTGTCCCTTGGGTTAAACCCAATAAAAGGTACAAATGTGTCTCTGTTGTGCCTTTCCTATTACTGGTAGATATGAAATGCAAGAATAACATAGTGATTGTACACTCTAATTAGGCTTATCTACAACAAATGCAACACATTAATTTTTAATCAAATAAAACTTAAAAAGAAGAGTTTAATCAGCTGGAATTTTTATATTAGAATGAGTCATTATTTAGAGATGTACAATTTAATTTGTTGACTAAACTAAACATCTGAGCTACACCTGTAAACAGTTTGTTTTCTCATTTTTTGCAAACATCTAAGCCAGGGGTGCCCAGACTGTTTCTGCATGTGAGCTACTTTTAAATGGCCAAGTCAAAGTGATCTACCTATCTATAAGGCCCCGTTTACACAAGAACAACCTCTGGAAACGTTAGTGTTTTTTCAATGTTTATTGGGGGTAATAAACAAACAAACAAAAAAATGAGCAGGTTTAGACAAAAACACAGTACTGTAATTTTCATGTCAGTCAGGTTGCCAGATAAGAAATTATGAACTAAAGCACTGTGGCTTTGAAATGGTAGTATTTTGACCTAAACTGTTATGTGTGCTGAATAAAAATATTCTAAGATTAGGTGTGTGTTATCTTGGTTGAACATGTGCACAGAAAGGGAGGAGGTAAATAAGACTTTATTTTTATTTTTATTATTAATCTGGCCACCCTCAGCTGCATTGTGCATGCAGCGCCTGCGTGTCAGCTGTTCTGAACACAATAACGTTTGTGACACAACAAATCTCAGCTCAAATTCAAATATTCTGTAATTTTTTTCTTTTATTTCTTAAAAGTGTAATCTTTTCACTTGACTTTGCTTACAGGTAAATGAGTGATTATTTGAATTGTCCATTTCATTTTTACGTTTTCTTGACTGCACTTAGTTAAAGGGGACCACAGATGCAAAATTCACTTTTTAATGTTTTTTTACTAAACTTGGGGTATTTACTTCATAAAAAAACAGTCCTAAGGCCAAAAAAATGCACCCAGTGGTTTATTTACTCTAAGTAGATTTATTTATTTTTGATAAATACACCTGGATTCACACTTCCTGCGGTTATTGACGTCACAACCCGCAGCCAATCACCTCAAACCTGAGTCCAGCCCCTCACCTAGCAACCCCTGGTTAGGCTCAACCCACTTCTGTATTAAACACATGACTGTTGTTTTTCATGATTTCATCTCATCTTTTGTTTATATGTTCTTAATTTCATGTGTACAGCACTTTGTTGCAGCTGTGTTTTTTTTAAATGGCTTTATAAATAAAGTATAATTGTTATTTTTATGTTTTAGTTCAATTTTTAGTGTATTTGCGATCGCTCCCAACGCGCAGCCGGCAAAAATTAAACGAGCGGACTCCCGGCATAGGGACCGGCGGCAACGGGACACTGCTTCTGGCGGATGGAGCGGAGCTTCAATTGTACAGCCTCGTTGCAGCGTCCCAGCAGCCTCACAGCAGCGAGGACCTTCTCCTTATGGATTAATTTACGGGAGACACTTGGTGAACTTTGTGTTGTCTTGACTGGAACAGCGATAACTCCCAAAATCGCCGCGTGCAACGAGCGGAGCTGGCAAATACCGGAAGAGGAACAAGCTAACATTAGCATCGGATTCGGGAGGTCTAATGCTAAAAGGAGCAGCAAATTGCGGCGCGCTCAGACGGGTTTCGGTAAGTTATCTTAAGCTAGCACTAACAGTAAGTCAAATGAGTAATAAAAAAAGAGCTAATTTTAAAACAACAACACATTACAGATACTGGCTGTTACAGAGGGCGTAAACAGATCTTTGAAGGGCGTGGACTTCAGAACTTCTATCAGAAACCGGTCGTTCAAAACGAAAGTTAAAAATGGCGCAGAATTAAAAAGGGTATAACAGTGGCGGCCGCCACTAGAGGGCGCTAGGGGCGCCGCTCCTCCTTGGAACTGCAGCTTTTCTTCTTCACCATTTGAAGATTTTTTTTTTTTTTTATAAAAGTGAAATAATAAAATAAAAATATTTCGAAATGCATGCATATATGTTTTTAGTTGTGTAGGATAAATATTTTATGAGTAATGATTGTTTTGTTTGTTTCAAAAAACGTTTTCTGATTGTGAGTGACGTACTTCCGGTTTCCCCGCTCGGCGCCGCCTGGGGGCTTTTCCCATGCTTTTCCATTGAATCTAATTATAACTATCCGCCGCTAGCGGCCGTAGTTTATGTCCCATCAGTACAAAACTTTTGGACTGTACAGGTCGCATTTTCCCCCGCCCTCGAGCCTGGACTGTCTCTTATGCCACGGATCGACAGCACTTCCGGTTCGAGCCAAGGAGGGGGGGAGCGGGGGATTCCCTCTGTTTACAGTCAGACCTGATCATCACACGGACAACTAGCGAGTAGCGACGTTGAAACAGCAGTAATTATTAATGGTGCCTCTACACAGGTAAGCAAGTAATAATTAGTGAGTTTAATAAATCGCTGAGCACACATGAGCAAAGTTTGAGCTGTTTTCATCTGTGTTCGGGACATGGTGGTGTGTGTGGGACGGTGGTTGTTGCAGTCAGTCACAGTAGCTAGTAGCTCTGCTCATGGTTGTGGTGTACTGTCTGCAACATTATAAAAGTTGCTACTTGCTAGTTATAAACCCGAATGTGTGAAGACGACTCCTGTCTGTCCATCTTCAGCTCATGAACTGTTTACTCCTCTGTGTTAGTTAACTTTTGTCTCGTTTCGTTTAGCAGCAGTTGCAAATTTTCTGATGAATAAATCTGAATGAATAAATAAACTTTAGTTTTAGTTTAGTTTAGTTAAACTTTAGTTTCATTATAAGTTGTGCTGTTGTTTCAAAGACACTAAACTTAAATAAATCAAGTAGCAGAAAGATTTAAGCATTAAATAGTTTGAAGGTTGAGCTCCATTCTCCCTGATGACCAGAAGAGCAAGCTCATTTCACAAGCATATGATGGTGCGAGTGTCATGAGAGGAGCCACAGGTGGTGTACAGAAGAAGATCCAAGATCTCTATGTAAATGCACACTACATTCACTGCTATGCTCACCAGCTTAATCTTATCATGCAGCAGGTGACTTCCCATATCTCAAAAGTGAATATTTTCTTCTCAGACCTGGCTGGATTCTCCGGCTTTTTTTCAAGATCGCCAAAGAGAACCAGTATTCTCGATGAAGTGGTGGCCCACAGAGTTCCAAGAGCAAGCACAGTGAGGTGGAACTTCCACAGCCGAGCTGTGAACACTGTTTTTGAACACAAAGAAAAACTGCTCCAGTGTTTTGAAACCATCAGGGACTCAGGACAGTTTGATCCTACCACTGTTAGAGAAGCTGGAGGCTTTGTGAGGCTGCTGGAGGATGATAGCTTCAGCTTTTTCCTGAAACTGTTCCATCTGGTCATGCCTCATGTGGACATTCTCTACAACCAACTCCAGAAGCGGACCATCGACTCAGTCTTTGTTCAGAGAATCATGCAGCAGTTCACAGACCACATTCAAAAAATCAGGTACCGGTAAATT
>JBBPBX010001668.1:68534-78989 GCA_038048925.1 Garcialebias charrua | reverse complement strand
ACAGCTGATAGATGTTGGTTATTGCTATTTTAACCACCGGGAGACGCCAGAGGAATATAGTATTTCTCAAAGATTAGCTGTCTAACATCAGTCTGTCAAAAAATAGTGACAGAGAGAAGAAATGTGTTTATAAAAAAAGCTACATACCCTAGCTTTAATTATGATGAAGTTTAGCAACTTCTCGGTGAACATTTGAGCAGTCCGCACGCTGTAGCTGGCTGCAAACTATGAAATGGATTTCCTGAATGTGACGTGAGGTGGGTATTATTACTCTGAGTTCATGAGACATGACTCCGGATCGGATCGGCCCCATCCCTACTGCCGTTGCATTGTGGGGAATGTAGTGTTGGTGCATGCGAAATGCCAACGGGCTGCTGTGGCCTGCGGGCCGTTTCTAATAGTAATTAAATATCATCCAGGGGACCATAGATAATTAATTTGCGGGCCAGATTTGGCCCGCGGGCCTTGACTTTGACATATGTGCTTCAGTGCATTCTTAAGTTAGCAGCCAGGCAGTTGTGTTTACTGTAATTAGATAAGCTGACTGACTGCAAATGGATCATGGACGGATATGACTTAAAGTAATGCTATAAGTTCCCTTTCAGTCTGGTCTCTCGGTGCAACATACTTGCTATGGGAATTGCGCCCCCCACGCAATTACCTGAAGGAATATACTCACGTCTTTACGGCTAGGGCGTCACCGCCGCGCCAGAGGCCCCGCCCTCTGGGTACTTAAGCGGCTGACGCCCATCCATCTTCCTCTTTTTGCCCTTCACCTCACTAAACCTGAACTACCTCTTCGTGGGACTTCTCTGTTGCTTCATTCCTCAACTTGAGGTGAGCTTGCTCCCTGCACAGAGCGCACAGAGAATTATTCCTGCGTACTGCTGGACTAGCGAAAGCTAGTCCGGCATATTTTCTTAACCCCGAAGTATTTTCTTCTCTTCTCTCTACAGATTGCTTCGCTCGACGACGCTAACTACGCCACAAGAAAAAAGCTACCTTGCTAACGCCTAGCGAGCTAGCCAGCAAAAGCGACGTGACGGATGAGACATTTCAAGGAAAAAGAAAAAGGATTCTGGAAGGTCTCGCTCGCCTTATCTCGGACATGCCTCCGGAGAAAGGAAAGCGAAGGCAAGACTTCCAAGGAAAACCAGCGGGACGGCGAGCCCAACTTTGCGCGCCTGTCCCAACGGATGCGGGTTCTCCCTCGCGGCGACGGACACCCATGAGGCCTGTCCAGTCTGCCTGGGAATGCTTCACGCAAAAACAGCGCTGGATGCGCCCGACTTTTGCCCACACTGCAGCCTGATGCTGGATGCGGTGTTGCGGCACCGGGTCGACCTCATCACCAAAGCCATGGGTACTTTAGCAGTACCAGCGGATGCGGACACCACGGAGCCTCTCACTCCTACGCCGGAGCTCAAGAACATGGCTCTACATGACAGCACACGAGTCGAATGGGGTGACAGCCCTGACGCGCTGGCTCCTATGGTGGACTTAACAGTCGAGTTCAACACCAGAGGCATGATGAACGAGGACGAGATCTCGATTTCAGCCTCAGGTGAATTTTCAGCGGAGGACGCAGACGTGGAACTGGAGGATCAGGGAGAAGTTCTCTCCCAGACCCTGGTACCTGTGCTCCCAGAAACCGACTTCTCCATCCCTGCTCTGTTTGACCTATGCCACAGAACAGCGGACGCGCTGCACATCCCATGGCCCGAGACTCCGCCTCGCCAACAGGTCACGAGGCTGGCAGGAAACTATTTTTACTCAAAGCAGCAGGCCGCCACGAGGCAAAGGATGTCCGTGTTCCCGGACTTCCTCACAGAACTAATGCACATCTGGACTCAGCCAAGAGCCCCCATGCTCCTTCCCCTTTCACAGTTCCTCGACGTCGACGGGATGGACGAGGTGGAAATAGCTAACGTGCCTCAGATTGAGGACACACTAGCGTCTCACCTGGCTCCTAAGTCATCCGGGACAAAACCAACTCTCCCCAGCAAGGCTTGTCGAGCTTCGGCGTCTCTACTCGAGAAGTGCTACAGAGCTCAGGGACTCGCGGCGCGCGCCATGAACGCGTCAGCGTTGATGCAGGCTTACCTAGCGGAAAAGCTGCAACAGCTGCAGGTAACAACGGACAAGCAGGCTGCCGCCGACTTGCTGGACTAAGCCCGCAGGGCAACAGACTTTGTACTCCACATGATGGGGACAGCCGCTGTTGCTCAAGGCAGAGGCATGGCGGAAGTGGTCATCGTGATTTGCCACCTGTGGATGACTTTAACGGATCTCTGGTGTAAGAAATGGTGTAAGATCTGACCTCTGTAATATCACATGTGGAGTTCCTCAAGGTTCTGTACTTGGACCGAAGTTATTTATTTTGTATGTGAATGACTTGGTAAATGTGTCAGGACTCCTTAAATGTGTCCTTTTTGCAGATGATACCACCTTTCTTTGTTTGGGTAAAAATATAGAACAGATGTTGGAGTTGATAAAGACAGAATTTGTCAAAATACAAACTTGGTTTAAACTTAATAAATTATCATTAAATTTAAATAAAACTAATTACATGATATTCAGTAATAAAAAGAGAACAGTTGATGTTCCATTTAAAATTGAGGCTGTTGAGATTTGTGGAGTGAGTGAGGTGGTTTTTGGGTGGTATTATTGATGACAAACTGACATGGAAACATCACATACATTCTGTAAGAATAAAAATGGCTAAATCTATTGCAGTACTATACAAAGTCAGGGACTAATTAAATGATAAAGCTCTGTATTTGTTGTATAATTGTTCCACATTTATTCTATTGTATTCATGTTTAGAGGAAGGCATGTAAAACAATTACAAAACGTATTTTTGTTTTACAGAAAATAGCTTATTTTATCAACTGAAGTTATTGAAGTTCCATGATTTGGTAGATTATAATATTTTATCAGTTATGTGTAGAGCTCAGAATAACACATTACCTTTAAATATCCAAATAAAATTTGTTAAAGGGGACCACAGATTCAAAATTCACTTTTTAATGTTTTTTTACTCAACTTTGGGTATTTACCTCATAAAAAAACAGTCCAAAGGCCAAAAAAATGCACCCAGTGGTTTATTTACTCTAAGTAGATTTATTTTACTGTGATGAAAACGGTTCGTTTTTGAAATAAAATGGAAGTCAATCGCGCCTGTGACGTCACAGGCGCGAGGACAACCCACCTCAAACCTGAGTCCAGCCCCTCACCTGGTTAGGCTCAACCCACTTCTGTATTAAACACATGACTGTTGTTTTTCATGATTTCATCTCATCTTTTGTTTATATGTTATTAATTTCATGTGTACAGCACTTTGTTGCAGCTGTGGTTTTTTAAATGGCTTTATAAATAAAGTATAATTGTTATTTTTATGTTTTTTAGTTCAATTTTTAGTGTATTTGCGATCTCTCCCAACGCGCCGCCGGCAAAAATTAAACGAGCATACCCCCGGCGTAGAGACCGGTTGCGACGGGACCCTCTTCTGGCGCCATGGAGCGGAGCTTCAACTGTACAGCCTTGCTGCAGCCTCGCAGCAGCCTCGCAGCAGTGAGGACCTTCCCCTTACGGATTAATTTACGGGAGACACTTGGTGAACTTTGTGTTGTCTTGACTGGAACAGCGATAACGCCCAAAGTCTCCGAGCGGAGCTGGCGAACACCGGAAGAGGAACAAGCTAACATTAGCATCGGATTCGGCAGGTCTCATGCTAAAAGGAGCAGCACATTGCGGCGCGCTCAGACGGGTTTCGGTAAGTTATCTTAAGCTAGCACTAACAGTAAGTCAAATGAGTAATAAAAAAAGAGCTAATTTTAAAACAACAACACATTACAGATACTGGCTGTTACGAGGGCGTAAACAGATCTTTGAAGGGCGTGGACTTCAGAACTTCTATCAGAAACCGGTCGTTCAAAACGAAAGTTAAAACTGGCAGAATTAAAAAGGGTATAATTGATTATCTAAGAATTATTTTGTGCATTAAATTGAAGGAATAGGGTCTAGATAGCACACAGAAATAACATAAAAATTTAAAAAATGCATCTGAGGTCCCCTTTAAAAGACAAAGTTGTTATAATCTTAAGGGGATAAAGATGTGAGGATGGAACCATGGCACCATCTAGTGGACATTTGTTGTTCCTGTCTGTTCCCCTTGTGATTTTGTTCCCCTTGTGATTTATTAGTTTCCCTCCTGATTTTACTACTCTTAGTTGTATCCTCTAGTCATCCTAGTGTACTTCATGTTTCATGTTTCAGGTAGTTTCCCAGTATTTGCTTTTAGTTAAACCTTTAGTTTTAGCTTCTAGTTTTAGTCTTGTTCTGTGTTTAGGTTAACCTCCAGTTCTTGTCTATTTAGTCTCTGTGTTTATTTACTATTAGTTTAACCATTCTGTATCTTAGTTGTAGTTGTAAACCTCCAGGTTAGTCTCTTATTTTCTATTAGCTTAAAACTCCAGTCTTCCTAGTTTACTTCATGTTTTAGGTTTTGTCTTCCCAGTCCTGCTCTGTGTGTCTAGTTAATTGTCCCCAGGTGTTTGTGATTTTGTCTTGTCTGTGAGTGTGTGTATATAAGCCCTGTTCTGTGTCTCAGTAAGTGCAGCCGCATCGTTTGGTATCCCTCGTGTTCTCTGGTCTCTGATTCAACTCCCATGTAAGTGTTTTTGCTACACAGACTGCCTTAAGTTTTGTTATCATTAAATACTCCTCCTTCTTTGAAACACCTGACTCCCTGTGAGAGTTCTTGTCTGCACTTGGGTTCTGTCATGCCTCCAAAACCTGACAGTATGCGGCTGCCAAGTTTGAACCCAGCAGATGAGTGCTTCCTCTCCAGGCTGTCTGAGGAGGAGTTTCAGCAGCTCTGTGAACCGGTCCGATGGTTTTTGGACTCAAGCTCCTACACCCTGTGGGAGAGGTGGGTTGTCACAAAAAAACCGTTTAATGTATTTATCAGTCTACCTGAACTGTCTGGAACACCTGGTATGGGGGAGGTCCTGGACGCGGTGCTGGAGGTAATGGAGTGGTTGAGGCCGCTCGTCCATTCTGGTGCTGTCGGTCCTCCTACACCAACCCCTTATAACCCCTTAGAACATCTCACCCCCTTAGACCACCTCCACCAGTCAGACTCTGTGGACTCTGTTCCAGCATGTTTACCTTCACCTGCCTGCTCTGCTTCACCCTCACTGTCTGCACGCCGCCGCCGCCGCCGACGGAGAGGTCCTGCTGACCCAGCCTCGGTCCACGTGGCTGATTTGTCCACAGCCGGTCCTGAGCCTGCGGCTCCAGTGTCTACAGAGGGTGTAGTCTCCATAGTTCCCACAGTGTCTCCAGCTTCCACAGAGGGCAACATTTCCCCAGCTGCTATGGATGGTGCTGTACCTCCAGGACCGGCTTCCACGCCGGCACCCAGACTGTCGCCTGCAGACTCGACGGTGGTCTCCTCGCCTGCAGACTCGACGGTGGTCTCCTCGCCTGCAGACTCGACGGTGGTCTCCTCGCCTGCAGACTCGACGGTGGTCTCCTCGCCTGCAGACTCGACGGTGGTCTCCTCGCCTGCAGACTCGACGGTGGTCTCCTCGCCTGCAGACTCGACGGTGGTCTCCTCGCCTGCAGACTCGACGGTGGTCTCCTCGCCTGCAGACTCGACGGTGGTCTCCTCGTCTGCAGACTCGACGGTGGTCTCATCGCTCGCAGTCTCGTCTCCTGGTCCTGGCTCAGCTCCAGAACACCGGCTCCAGAGGGCGCTACCGTCCTGCCCACGTCTTCGGGGGGTCCCGACGCCTCCACGTCTTCGGGGGGTCCCGACGCCTCCACGTCTTCGGGGGGTCCCGACGCCTCCACGTCTTCGGGGGGTCCCGACGCCTCCACGTCTTCGGGGGGTCCCGACGCCTCCACGTCTTCGGGGGGTCCCGACGCCTCCACGTCTTCGGGGGGTCCCGACGCCTCCACGTCTTCGGGGGGTCCCGACGCCTCCACGTCTTCGGGGGGTCCCGACGCCTCCACGTCTTCGGAGGGTCCCGACGCCTCCACGTCTTCTGAGGGTCTCAAAGGGTCCCAGGAGGGACCCCCTCCAGTTTCCTGTGCCGAGAGGGTCCTGGTGGACACCTTCCAAGAGGTCTCGCCTCCAGAGGGTCTCTCGCCTCCAGAGGGTCTCTCGCCTCCAGAGGGTCTCTCGCCTCCAGAGGGTCTCTCGCCTCCAGAGGGTCTCTCGCCTCCAGAGGGTCTCTCGACGCCGTCTCCAGAGGGTCTCTCGACGCCGTCTCCAGAGGGTCTCTCGACGCCGTCTCCAGAGGGTCTCTCGACGCCGTCTCCAGAGGGTCTCTCGACGCCGTCTCCAGAGGGTCCTCTCGACGCCGTCTCCAGAGGGTCTCTCGACGCCGTCTCCAGAGGGTCTCTCGACGCCGTCTCCAGAGGGTCTCTCGACGCCGTCTCCAGAGGGTCTCTCGACGCCGTCTCCAGAGGGTCTCTCGACGCCGTCTCCAGAGGGTCTCTCGACGACGTCTCCTGAGGGTCTCTCGACGACGTCTCCTGAGGGTCCTACCGTCGCAGACGCCTCGTTGCTCGACGACTCTGCACTCGACATCGGGGATGTCGCGACGCTCGATGTCGTCAAGGACGTCTTGCCGCAACCGGCGGCCATCTCGAGCCATCCCGGTCGACCGCCCGACCGGCTCCTGCCTGATGGGCGACCTCGCGGTCGACCGCCCGACCGGCTCCTGCCTGATGGGCGACCTCGCGGTCGACCGCCCGACCGGCTCCTGCCTGATGGGCGACCTCGCGGTCGACCGCCCGACCGGCTCCTGCCTGATGGGCGACCTCGCGGTCGACCGCCCGACCGGCTCCTGCCTGATGGGCGACCTCGCGGTCGACCGCCCGACCGGCTCCTGCCTGATGGGCGACCTCCCGGTCGACCGCCCGACCGGCTCCTACCTGATGGCCCTATCGTTTTTTTTGGTTTTGTTTGCCCCTTGTCCTTGTGTCGTCCGTGTGTCCCTTGTCTTCCTCGTGCCCTCCTTCCTTGCTGTTGCCTCCCTCCGTCCGCCCTGGTTTTTTGGGTGTTGTTTCTTGGACACCTGGGGGTGTCCTTGAGAGGGGGGTACTGTGAGGATGGAACCATGGCACCATCTAGTGGACATTTGTTGTTCCTGTCTGTTCCCCTTGTGATTTTGTTCCCCTTGTGATTTATTAGTTTCCCTCCTGATTTTACTACTCTTAGTTGTATCCTCTAGTCATCCTAGTGTACTTCATGTTTCATGTTTCAGGTAGTTCCCCAGTATTTGCTTTTATTTAAACCTTTAGTTTTAGCTTCTAGTTTTAGTCTTGTTCTGTGTTTATATTAGTTTAACCATTCTGTATCTTAGTTGTAGTTGTAAACCTCCAGGTTAGTCTCTTATTTTCTATTAGCTTAAAACTCCAGTCTTCCTAGTTTACTTCATGTTTTAGGTTTTGTCTTCCCAGTCCTGCTCTGTGTGTCTAGTTAATTGTCCCCAGGTGTTTGTGATTTTGTCTTGTCTGTGAGTGTGTGTATATAAGCCCTGTTCTGTGTCTCAGTAAGTGCAGCCGCATCGTTTGGTATCCCTCGTGTTCTCTGGTCTCTGATTCAACTCCCATGTAAGTGTTTTTGCTACACAGACTGCCTTAAGTTTTGTTATCATTAAATACTCCTCCTTCTTTGAAACACCTGACTCCCTGTGAGAGTTCTTGTCTGCACTTGGGTTCTGTCATGCCTCCGAAACCTGACAAAAGATATTTGTAAAACCAAAATTCAGAACTAATTTGAAGGGACGGTCTACCTCAATCCAGGGAATTGGATTATGGAATGGTTTGGAAAGTGATGTTAAAAATGCCAAGTCAATGTGTACATTTAAGAAAATGATCAAAACTGAATTGTTAAAAAATATATGAAGTAGTTTAATGTGTATTGTATTAGTTAGAAAAATTAGAAAGAATTATTCATTTTGTTCTGTTACTTGAAGATTATTATTGTTTGAACTACCGTATTCGTCGGCGTATAAGTCGCACCGGAGTATAAGTCGCACCAACCTAATTATGCCCAATTAAATGGAAAAATCAACGTATAAGTCGCACCGGCCTATAGGTCGCACCTCACGTGAACTGGTGTTTTGCCCAAAATGGACTGGCTGCCAAATTGTTTGGAAGGACTTTTGACAAGATTATCACATAAAAACTACAGTATTTTGTTTGATGTGTCTTAGTTGAACTTTTCATTAATAAATGAACATAATTTTTGTATATTTTGTGTCTTTCATCATTTGTCTTTAAAGGGGACCACAGATGCAAAATTCACTTTTTAATGTTTTTTTACTCAACTTTGGGTATTTACTTCATAAAAAAACAGTCCTTGTGCCAAAAAAATGCACCCAGTGGTTTATTTACTCTAAGTAGATTTATTTATTTTTGATAAATACACCTGGATTCACACTTCCTGCAGTTATTGACGTCACAAGCCGTAGCCAATCACCTCAAACCTGAGTCCAGCCCCTCACCTAGCAACCCCTGGTTAGGCTCAACCCACTTCTGTATTAAACACATGACTGTTGTTTTTCATGATTTCATCTCATCTTTTGTTTATATGTTCTTAATTTCATGTGTACAGCACTTTGTTGCAGCTGTGTTTTTTTAAATGGCTTTATAAATAAAGTATAATTGTTATTTTTATGTTTTAGTTCAATTTTTAGTGTATTTGCGATCGCTCCCAACGCGCAGCCGGCAAAAATTAAACGAGCGGACCCCCGGCGTAGGGACCAGCGGCAACGGGACCCTCTTCTGGCGCGATGGAGCGGAGCTTCAACTGTACAGCCTCGCTGCTGCCCTCGCAGCAGCCTCGCAGCAGCGAGGACCTTCTCCTTACGGATTAATTTACGGGAGACACTTGGTGAACTTTGTGTTGTCTTGACTGGAACAGCGATAACTCCCAAAATCTCCGCGTGCAACGAGCGGAGCTGGCGAACACCGGAAGAGGAACAAGCTAACATTAGCATCGGATTCGGGTGGTCTAATGCTAAAAGGAGCAGCTAATTGCGGCGCGCTCAGACGGGTTTCGGTAAGTTATCTTAAGCTAACACTAACAGTAAGTCAAATGAGTAATAAAAAAAGAGCTAATTTTAAAACAACAACACATTACAGATACTGGCTGTTACAGAGGGCGTAAACAGATCGTTGAAGGGCGTGGACTTCAAGAAACCGGTCGTTCAAAACGAAAGTTAAAAATGGCAGAATTAAAAAGGGTATAATTAATTATCTAAGAATTATTTTGTGTATTAAAATGAATTAATATTGTCAAGATAGCACACAGACATAACATAAAAATTTTAAATACCTATATGTGGTCTCCTTTAAAGATAAACACATAAAAATATATTTTTATTAGCTGACATTACAGTAAAAAACGTGTCTCAGTTTAAAATGATGACAGAAACAGATACTGTATTTATTTTATGGTTTTTATTTATTTATTCAAAACCATTGAAGTCTTCATCTTCTGTGTCACTGCACCATTTTTGGACCAGGCAGATGTCAACAGTGTAGGTACTGTAAAGGGTTTCTTAGCGCCCATAGCGGCCGAAACTGGTACTGCACCATTTTTGGAGTTTTTGACCAAAGTCAAATTATGACCAAAATATTGGAAAAATCGACGTATAAGTCGCACCGGCCTATAAGTCGCAGGGCTTAGAAATGTAGGCAAAAAGGTGCGACTTATACGCCGGAGAATACGGTAATTGAAAAAAGGGGCAGATATAATATGATTTTAACTTCTCTCTGCTGCCTTTCATTATATATTTTGTATCTTATCGTTTATAGGATTGTTTTGTTTTGTTTTTAAAAATGAATAAGTTGTATAAATAAATAAATAAATAAATAAAATAAATAAATAAATAATTTTTATTCAAAGGTGAAAGGACATTTGTACAACAGAGCTTTAGGGCCACGCTAAGTGAAAAAAAGCACTCCAAATGAGAATAAAGTGATAACATTTTGAGAATAAAGATATATGACGATAAAGTCATAATATTACGAGAATAAAGTAATAGAATTACGAGAATAAAGCCGTGACAGTAAAGTCATAATATTATGAGAATAAAGTGACAATGTCATAATATTACGAGAATAAAGTCGTACTATTACAAGAATAAAGTATTACGAGTATAAAGTCATAAAAAAAGTAAAGTCATAATATTACAAGAATAAAGTGATACTTTTTTCCTTCACTATCTCTCAAGCGAGGTGCACGCATTCTTTCCTGCTCCCAGTTTTCCTCCTGCCCTTTTTTTTTTTTTTTTTGCTTTTGGTCTGTGTAGTTGGATCAGCTCCTATTTTTTTTTACCCATCTCTCTAAATGGAAACTACTGTTTTGGAATTGACCAACTGGACTTTCAACGTGTATTAGAAATTCTTTCAACATAGCGATAGGGTCCT
>JBBPBX010001668.1:25791-40791 GCA_038048925.1 Garcialebias charrua | reverse complement strand
GTCCAGCTACCCTGTGGAGGAAACATTTCAACTACCTGTATCCTCAATATCATTTTTTTGGTCACTACCCAAAGTTTGTGACAAGACGTCAGGGTGGGAACATAGATCGACCAGTAAACAAAGAGCTTTGCCTTACAGCTCAGCTCCCTCTTCACTACAACGGACCGGCACAGAGTCTGCAATACTGCAGACGCTGCACCAATCCGTCCGTCAGTCTCATGCTCCGTTCTTCCCTCACTCGTGAACAAAACCCAGAGATACTTGAACTCTTCCAATTGAGGTAAAACCTCACCCTCGACCTGAAGAGAGCAATCCACCCTTTTCTGACTGAGGACCATGGCCTCAGATTTGGAGGAGCTGATTCTCATCCCAGCCGCTTCACACTCGGCTGTGAACCACTCCAGGGAGGAAAATTCCTACATTATATAAATCAAAGCACCTTTACATTATTTTTAATGCAGCATCATTTATTTACCTTTATCTAAACAGATCACTGATTTACTTTGCAAGGGAGGCATGAAGGCAACTCAAACCTGCATGTTTTGAACTGTGTCAGGAAACTGGTCCTAGCTAGGGATTGATCTCAGAACCTTCTTGCTGTGAGGCAACTGTGCTAACCACTAAGCCATCATGCTGCCACCGCACTTATTAATTTGTCAAAAATTCTGTTTTCCTGACATAACGTCTATCTTCAGTGCAGGTTTTTCTGCTGGCAGCAGACCGCATTATAAAAACAGTCATATCAGAAGTTTGAGTTGTTAAAGTTAAAACAAACGATGAGTGGATAGCAAAAGCCCGTTGTGTTGGAGGTAATTAAAGCAAAATAAGTCAGTGGGGACAGGCTACACACATTTAGTTTAAATGTGAAAATTTGAGGATTGCCGGAGTGAAAATGTGATGATCGTGCCAGATGGCAAGATGTTCAGCCACTTCAAAGAGGCGGGACGGCGCTTTGTAGGCATTCTGCCGACTGCGCCTCCTTTCATGTGAGGGTTAAAGAGGTCCAGCTACTCTCTTCATTAGACGTTTCTTTCATTACAGATTGGGCTTTTAATTGTCTCAGTGCTGTACACATATTGCATCTCTGGCAAAGTTGCATTTTGCTTTTTGTTCACACTTTCCATGAAAAAAGGTGCAAATTATTTGAAAAAGTCTTTGGATGACTGATGAGATTTGTGGCTAGTTTGCAAAAGTACAGTGTCTGGTGACATAAACTGAGAGTTTTTTAATGATTGTATTTAATTTTGATTGTATTGTGAAAAACTGGAAGCCTGCTGATCATTGCACTAAAGTAGTTTGTGTCTGGTGGGGTCCACCAGCTGCTGTCACAGTTAAACTCTGTTCTGTCTCTGAATCTGCTTCCTGTTATCCAGTGCTCCTTAAACTCATTTAAACTATATTAAATAATTTCTCTGCAGATATTAATTCATTTCAATTCAGTTTATTTATATAGCTCCAAATCACAAAAAAGTTGTCTCAGGGCACTTGCCAATTAGTAAAGTTCTCTATAAGGAATTCGGCAGACATGTTGAATCTTGGCTTTGTTGCAGTCTCCCATCCTGAGCAAGCACAATGGCAACAGTGGAAAGGAATAACTAACTTTTAAAAGGAAGAAACCTCCAGCAGAACCAGGGTCAGGACAAGTGGCCATCTTCTTTGACCGGCTGGGTTGAGAGCACAGGAAGGAGAGACAAACAGAATGTTCGGTCCAGATATAGGTGCAGGTGTACCTGAAAGACAAAAAACACATGTCATGGATAGAAAACATAATTACAAACACAAAACAGGTTGAGAAGAGTAAAGACAGTAGGAGAGTGAAAAAAAGTGTTGTCAGTTTGTCCTCCAGCACTCTAAGCCCAGTCTTAAAACTGGACAATGTGTCAGCCTCACGGACAGAGATTGGAAGTTGGTTCTACAAAAGAGAAGCCTGATGACTGAAAGCTCTGCATCTCATTTTGTTTTTGGAAACTAGTAAATCTGCAGCCTGAGAGCGAAGTGCTCTGTTAGGAAAATATGAAACAATAAGATCTGTAATATAAGATGGAGCTAGGTTGTTGAGAGCTTTGTAGATTAGAAGTAGGAATTTTTAATTATATTCTGGATTTGACAGGGAGCCAATAGAGAAAAGCTAAAACTGAGAGATATGATCTCTCCTACTAACTCCAGTTAAGACTCTGGCAGCAGCATTTTGGGTCAACTGAAGATGTTTTAAAGAAATATTTGGACACCCAGATAATAAACCATTGCAACAGTCCAGTTTAGACGTGACAAATGCATGAACCAGTTTTTCTGCATCATTTTTAGATAAGATGTTTCAAATTTTAGTGATATTACGCAGGTGGAAGAAGGCAGTTCTAGTAACGTTTTTAATGTGGGGGATAAAAGACATGTCCTGATAAAAAATAACACCAAGATTTTTAACATTAGAACTGGAGGTCAGATCACTGGAGGGTGAGAGACTGAAAAATTCATTCCTAAGGTGCTCAGATCCAAATACCAAAACCTCAGTCTTGGAGTGAGGGTGAAACGTTTCTACTAAAAAGAAACTGTCCAGATGAACTGATTGAGAATGAGCGGATTTGATACCTGGACTATTGAGAATGAACTTTCTTCTCAGTCTTGTCAGTTTTCAAAAGGAGAAAATTAAGGGTAATCCAGGTTTTTATATTTTAAGACATGCTTTCGTTTATTTATTTATTTTCATTCAAGTTTATTTGATCAAGGACAGTACAATAAACAATGTTACATGTTAAAAACGAAGCAACCGTTGTCTTGCACAAAGGTTTTCTAGCCACAGTCTAATTTGCAAACCCAGTCCTTGGTTGGACTTTCCTATAAAAACAGCTAAAACAAAATGTTAATTTAATTAAGATTAAACAGTTCCCTATATAAAAACATCTAAAATAAAATTAAAATTTAATTAAGTTTAAATGGATTAAACAGTTCCCTCACACACACAGCTGCTCCTCTGTCCCCATAGGGTTCAGTGTTTACAGATTTGGTTTTGTTTCAACCATTTTTTCACCCGGGAATTAAAAACTCTAAGATCAGTCAATGTTTTTATTGCTGATGGTAAACTGTTCCAGATATGAGGACCTTTAAATGAGAAGGAGCATTGACCAAATGATGTTTTGTATTTTGTAGGTTTACAGTCTCCATCAACTGCACCTCTTGTTGCAACTCCTGAGCTGCTGACTTTTAAAATCATTCTGCTCACCAGCTCAGGGACAAGACCATTAATACATTTAAAAGTTAATTTTAAACAAGAACATTTTAAAAAATTGTCAAAGCTTAATAGGTTATATTTATCAAGTAAGTATTTATCAAGCTTGTAGTCTAAGTAACTGATTGGATTCAATCAATCAATTAATCAATCAATCAATCAATCAATCAATCAAACTTTATTTATAGAGCCCTTTTCAGCAGCCAAAAGGTGCACAAAGTGCTGAACAATACAGAAGTAAAAAACAATCAATTAAAAATTTAGAAAACAGCCAGTTAAACATTAAAAACAATTAAAACATAACAAGAATGACAAAGAACTACTAGGTATTAAAAGCCTGCCTGAATAAAAATGTGTAAGTGTCTGTGACATGATGTTTGAACTTTGCATAAAATGGCACAACATATATATCTTTTGTCATTCAACTATGTTTGTTTTTGCAAACAAAATGATAAATTAATGAAAATTTGTTTCAAAGTGAGTTTAAAATTTGCGCCGTGTTTCTTCACGTGTTTCTTCTTCTTCAAGTGCAATTTTTGAGAACGATGGACGGGCGTCGTCGCTTAAATGCATAGAGGGCGGGGCCTCTGGCGCGACGCTGACGCCCATGCCGTAAAGGCGTGAATGTATTCCTTCAGGTAATCGCGCGGGGGCGCAATTCCCATAGCAAGTATGTTGCACCTCATTCCCTTCCTTCAGGGAACATGAGTTATGGTGCATAACTTTCAGTTTTCTATATAAACTAATATTGTCCTTGGGATTACAGAAACAGCTCTAAAATAGTTTAAATTATATCTATCTGATAGACTCCAGTTTATAAATGTAAATAATAAATCTTCTTCATACACCAAAGTTAGTCATGGAGTTCCTCAGGGCTCAGTGCTTGGACAAATATGCTTTACTTTATATATGCTTCCATTAGGTATTAGTGTATGATGTATTAGTTAGATAAATTAGAACCCCTGACTGCAGGAGATTTTAGACCTACATTTGAACACAGAGCCTTGTAGATTCAGCTTGGAGTTTCAAATTGAAACCTTACAACATCATGATGGCTTTGTGGGCCCTCTCCTTTTGATTGACAGCTTTTTTGACCAACTGGGTTGAGCTTTGATGTTTCCACAGCCATTAACACTTACCGAGCAATACAACCAAAGGTCAAAAAAGTCAGAGTCAGAGAGTCTTTATTGTCATTTGCACCGCATGTGGTACGTGATGAAAACGAGATTATGTACACAGGGTCCCAGTTACATCCAACAACAAATGCAAGAGAAAAACAGTAATAACATCTAGAATTAACTAAGAAAAACATCAACTAGTAATACACTAAGCCCTAATATAGTGGAAAAACATCATTATAAACAGCAGCACGAACATGAGTCTGTATGAGCAGATGGTCACAGATGAACACAGCAACAAGAAAACAGATCAGCATCAGCATGATGTGATATTTTGCAGTGTTTATTTTTATTTTATTTTTATTTATTCATGAGTCTAACAGCCTCAGGGTAGAAGCTGTTCCTCAGTCTAGTGGTTCTACATTTGATGCTCCTCAACCTCCGTCCTGAGGGGAGTGGGGCAAAGAGTGAGTGTGCTGGGTGAGTGAGGTCTTTCATGATGCAGGTGGCTCTTTTCCTGCATCTGGAGGTGTAAATGTCTGTGATGGTGGGGAGACTGACTCCAACAGACTTCTGTGCAGCCTTCACCACTCTCTGCAGAGCTTTCCTCTCTGCAACTGTGCAGCCTCCATGCCAAAAAAGGTGTTCAATACAAGATCAACTGGACTTTATTTGTTACAGAAGACGTTTCGCTTCTCATCCGAGGAGCTTTATCAATTCAATGAAACAGACTGTGTGCGTGTGGAGTTATAACAGTGAGTCACGCACTATAACTCCACGCGCACACAGTCTGTTTCATTGAATTGATAAAGCTCTATGGATGAGAAGCGAAACGTCTTCTGTAACAAATAAAGTCCAGTTGATCTTGTATTGAACGCCTTTTTTGATTTTATCATGTCCTGGACGACTGAGAATCTTCACCAGCATACAACCAAAGGTGTTTGGCTTTGTGTGAAAAAGCACAAATTAAAACTTGTTGAAACATGTACTGTAAATATGGCTATGATGGTAGAGTTGGACAGAAGAAGAGAGTCTGATAAAAGCGAGTGACAAAGAATCTTTGGACTCAGCTGAATAAGATTTTGTTCTTGAAAACGGATGAAGTTTGTTGAAACTTTAATGTTCAGCTGTTTGTTTCAAAGTAATACTTTAGAAAATGTAGGCAGATGATGAGCTGTTTGTTGCGTTCAGCTGTTGGTGTTTTGTTTAGCAGCCTCTGAGTGTTCATGCATGAACTTCTGTCATTCTGTCATGCTGGCTCTGAATGTAAAGAACATGACTCCTCCTGTTTTCACCTTTCGTTAGAACTCACCGATGACTGGACGTTGAAGCATTCAGGATTTTAGCCACTTGATGTTGGAATCCATTTGGAGCCTGCAAATGGATATTTTGTGAAATGCATGGACATGCCCCCCAGATCAGGTCCAGAACAGGATTTTTATTTTGTGCAGTTGATGTCAGATTTGAAGTAGCACAACTAATTCAGTTCACTTCAAATTAAAATACTTTATTAATCCCAAAGGGAAATTAATTGTTGATGTAGCTCATCCTGGTTTCAATAGAGTTGTTATAGATGCTGATGGCTTTGGGCAGGAAGGATTTCTTGTAGCAGTCCGTCCCACAGTGGATCCGAAGAAACTGGCTGCAGATGCCAATCCGTCCACCTAGACCCAGCAGGACTCTTGGTTTTCTTGGGCACCAGAACTGCCTGAATGTTGGGCAGAACTTCACCCTGAGCGATGGCCATTTCTCCCAGCAGCCTGCCAAGTCCCTTGTTCCCACGGATTTAACTACAGGTGTCGAGGGATGAGCTGCTTTTCCCGTGACCTCCAAGATCTTGGCGGTCGGGCACTTGAGTACTGCTTCCAGGTAGACGGGAATGCATCCACAGTGCCTCCTTTTCAACTCGTTTTGGATTTGGGGCTGTAGTTGAGATGTTATTTGAGCTTTTGAGATATTAAACTGCTGCTCCTGGTTGTAGAAAACCACCTTGTTGTTGTGGTTATACAGCATGACAAATGTCCAAAAGTAAAACAGTTTCAGTAAAAATCCTTCCAGCGGCACAGCATCTAATACCAGAGGAAGTAATCATCTGTAAAAAACCATTTACATCCAGAAAAAACAGTACCGGTAATAAAGTTTTCAATAGCAAAATCTCTGAATGAATGTGAGATGTGCTCCAACGTGCAGCCAACTTGAGCAGCACGATTCTAGAATTTTTTTAATACTTGATTCTTCTGCTTTGTTTGATTTTCCACTGTATCCCTCCATGCGCAGCAACACTTTTTTAAATTTAGGTGAGAAAACAGCATGGTGGCTCAGTGGATAGTTGTTGTCCCTCAGCAAGAAGGTTTCTGATCCAAATCCCATTTGGGGGTCTTTCTGTGTGGAGTTTGCATGTTCTCTTTGTGCATGTGTGGGTTTTCTCCGAGTACTCCAGTTTCCTCCCACAGACCAAAAACATTAATCTTAGACTGATTGGTAACTCTAAATTGTCCCTAGGTGAGAGAGTGAATGGTTGTTTGTCTCTATATGTCCCTGTGATGGACTGGAGGCCTGTCCAGGGTGTCCACTGCCTCTCACACTAACTGCTTGACATGGCCACCAGTGACCTGAAAAGGAAGAAGCAGAAAAATATAATGGATGGATGGAAGGATGGATGGATGATGGAAGGATGGATGGATGGATGGTGAGAAAACAATGTTTGCTATCTGTGTGTTCCATTTTCAGTAGAAACTAGTTCAAATAACAATATTTGGACTGCAGAGGTTAATAATTCAATGTGTGTTTTATTTTTTTTTTAACAGATAGACCCAGTTCACCAAAAAGCTTCAAGAACAGCATCATATTTTAGAGATGCTGTAAATTTGAGTAGCTTCTGGGACTAAACTTTTTTTTTTCTGTAGAAGTTTACCCAGAGAACAGTAGTTTAATTAAAGGTTCAGTTTGGAGTTTTGTAGTGCAGTCTGTAACTTTTCTAACAATATATTTTTAACATATTTCTTCACTCTGTCACTATCTCCTGACAGACTGATGTTAGACAAAGTAATCTCTGAAAAAAACTATAGTCCCCTTGCTTCTCTATCAGCATTTATAAAAACACAGAGTGACCCGTCCTTAACCAGCCAATAAAAACAGAGCTTCTCACTTCTCACGCTCCTAACCCACGCCCCCCCCCCCTGTCAGCCCGCAGCGGCCGCGGCACGTTCTCATTCAAAGAATTGCAAAGCGATGCAAAACTGTTTTGTATGTGACACAAATGTATTAAATTCCCCTTCTTCATCCCTTTTCTGGACTTTTTTTTTTTTTGCCAAAAGTCAAATAATCGCTTCCTCCTCGCTCCCTCCGCTGACTGGAATGAATGAGGAAATGAAATTGTCACGAGCAAATTAAACTAGGGTTCAACGTGGCTGCCCGAGGCTCTGCAGATTTCCTGGTCTTCTGGTGTGCTGGACCAGCGCTCCATGGTTTTATTTTATTTTTTTAGAACGTTTTATTAACATATAAACACAGAATATGCAGCGGCTCCGAGAGGACATGCAGCGGAGGCGGAGCTGATCTCAAGTTCAGCAGACCACGGGGGAAGGGGGGGGGAGCAGAGCCATATATGGCTCTGAGGGGGAGGGAGCAGAATGCTTTTCCCTGTTGAAAATATTTCTAAGTGCTGCGCTCTACAGAAAATTACATATAGCTCCTTTAATATATTTGGAAATATCCAACAAAGTTAAGATGGTTTATTTGGTTGAAACTTTTCGTCTGAGTTTGTTGTGGCTCCTTGGACTGATGAAGTCTTTTGGATGAGAGATGAAATGTTTGAACAAAAAGAAACCGTCCAGAGGACCTGTGTTCAGTTGAATGGATTTTTCTACCCAGATTACTGAGCACGAATCAGGATGTTTGGAAATAGTTTTCTTCTACATTATTCAGGGGCATCAGTTACATCAGCATCACACATGACATGAATGTTTCAAATGGTTTGGTAAACTTCTGCACTTCATGGACGGATAGATAGCTTCTATAATTAAACTCTCTGGTATTTTTTTTTTTTTGTCTTTCACTTTTCTTTCTCTCGTGGCGTTTTCCTCTCATCCTGTCACAGTGACTGTGCAGGTCATAGCTGTTTAATGTAACATTTTAGTATTCAGGCGGCGTGATTGCAGTGTGCTCATAAAAGCTCAGCTAGAGTCCATCATCAAACCAACGGGAGCTGCGAGTTGTTCTGATTTATTGCAGAAGCCCCCGCTTCTTGTTCTCTAAATATTTCATTATTGTCTCAACCTCTTCTCCTTGTGTGTGTTACAGTGTGAGGCTGTCATTCAGTATGTACTTCTGTGTGTGTGTGGTTGTTGCCACTCTGTGTGAGGTACAAACATGACAAGTGAGTGTGTCACATGACGTTCTTTATGACAGTCTGTCTGTGATGTCACGTTCCTTCCCTCGGCCTCTCTAGTTGATGAAGCACGGCGTTCTCTCTTTGTTGTCCTTAATGGATGCTTAACGTCTCGGCTCACAGATCAATACGACTTCAGGATTTATTTGCTCCATGCTTGTTATTTTTTGGGGTGTTTTTATGGTAGTGGTGGGGGTGTGTTTTCTCATTAGCATGCTGTCTTTATTATCTCAGGCCACCCCTGGTATGTGTTTGTGCACATGGGTGTGTGTGAAGTCATGGTGTAATTAATCTGCTGGCTCTCAGCTCTGATTAGGCTCACATTCTTCCACACAGCTGAACAATCTCCAGTCTGTCCGTTTGGCTTCTGCTCATCAATATAGTAAAACTCAGCACTGATGAAGGTATGATTTCTGTTTCCATGCGTCAGGATGTAAACTTTATTGTAATTCTCTTTTTATTTGTTTTAACAAATCTCTTGTTACTCGTCTCCAGTTGGTCCAGAACGCTGCTGCAAGGCTTTTAACAGGAACTAATAGAAGGTCACATATTACACAAGTTTTATCCTCGCTTCATTGGTTACCTGTTGAATTTGGAATTAATTTTAAAAAAAAGTAGCCTTGACTTTTAGAGCTGTAAATGGACAGGTCCCCCAATTCATCACTGAAATGTTGATTATGTTTATTCTTCAGCCCGCACCATTCGGTCTTCAGCACTGAACTCCTAAAGGTCCCTAAGACCCGGTTTAAATCTTGGGGTGACCAATCCTTTCAGGCCGTAGCCCCCAGGCTGTGGAACACCTGACCCTGTCTCTTTGTGTGGATGACTCTGTTGATTCTTTGAAAAAGCAGCTTAAGACATTTTTATTCAGACAAGCTTTTAGTTAAATGTTTTACTTTCTGTTTTTATCAGCTGTTCTTACTGTTTCTTTAAGCTGTTCTTACTGTTTTTTAACATCTGTTCTTACTGTTTTTATCCGATGTTCTTACTGGTTTTATTTTCACTTCTTACTGTTTTTCATCAACTGTTCTTACTGGGTTTATTTTTCAGCTGTTCTTACTGTTTTTTTAACGTCGGTTTTTACTGTTTTTATCAGGTGTGCTTACTGATTTTATCTTCTCTTCTTACTGTTTTTCATCAACTGTTCTTACTGGGTTTATTTTTCAGCTGTTCTTACTGTTTTTTTAACGTCGGTTTTTACTGTTTTTATCAGATGTGCTTACTGATTTTATCTTCTCCTCTTACTGTTTTTCATCAACTGTTCTTACTGGGTTTTTTTTCAACTGTTCTTACTGGTTTTTTTTCCAGCTGTTCTTACTGTTTTTATCAGATGTTCTTACTGTTTTTATCAGTTGTTCTCAATGGTTTTATCAGCTGTTCTTACTGTTTTTAACATCTGTTCTTAATGTTTTTATCTGATGTTCTTACTGGTTTTATTTTCTCTTCTTACAGTTTTTCATCAACTGTTCTTACTAGGGTTTTTTTTTTCAGCTGTTCTTACTGTTTTTTACATCGGTTTTTACTGTTTTTATCAGATGTGCTTACTGATTTTATCTTCTCTTCTTACTGTTTTTCATCAACTGTTCTTACAGTTTTTTTCAGCTGTTTTTATCAGATGTTCTTACTGTTTTTATCAGTTGTTCTCAATGGTTTTATCAGCTGTTCTTACTGTTTTTTAACATCTGTTCTTACTGTTTTTATCAGATGTTCTTACTGATTTTATCTTCTCTTCTTACTGTTTTTCATCAACTGTTCTTACTGTTTTTTTTCAACTGTTCTTACTGTTTTTATCAGTTGTTCTCAATGGTTTTATCAGCTGTTCTTACTGTTTTTTAACATCTGTTCTTACTGTTTTTATCAGATGTTCTTACTGATTTTATCTTCTCATCTTACTGTTTTTCATCAACTGTTCTTACTGTTTTTTCAGCTGTTCTTACTGTTTTTGTCAGATGTTCTTACTGTTTTTATCAGTTGTTATCACTGTTTTTTTCAGCTGCTCTTACAGTTTTTTTTAACATCTGTTCTTACTGTTTTTATCAGATGTTCTTACTGATTTTATCTTCTCTTATTACTGTTTTTCATCAACTGTTCCTACTTTTTTTTCAGCTGTTCTTACTGTTTTTATCAGATGTTCTTACTGTTTTTATCAGTTGTTCTCACTGGTTTTATCAGCTGTTCTTACTGTTTTTTAAATATCTGTTCTTACTGGTTTTATCTTCTCTTCTTACTGTTTTTCATCAACTGTTCTTACTGGTTTTAATCAGCTGTCCTCACTGTTTTTATCAGCTGTTTTTACTGTTTTTATCAACTGTTGTTGCTATTTTTATTAGCTGTTTTATATTGGTTTTTTATTTGTTCTTTCTGGTTTTATCAGCTGTTCTTACGGGTTTTATCAGCGGTTCTTACTGTTTTCATCAGCTCTTCTTACTGTTTTTTATTAGCTGTTCTCATTAGTTTTATCAGCTGTTCTTACTGGTTTTATCAACTTTTCTTACTGGTTTACTTTTCAGTGAGCTGTTCTCATTGATTTTATCAGCTGTGCTTACTGTTTTTTATCAGCTGTTGTTACTGGTTTTATCATCTTTTCTTACTGTTTTTATCAGCTGTTGTTACTGGTTTTATCATCTGTTCTTACTGTTTTTATCAGCTCTTCTTACTTTTTAAAATAAGCTGTTCTCATTAGTTTTATCAGCTGTTCTTACTGATTTTATCAGCTGTTCTCTCTGGTTTCATGAGCTTTTCTTACTGGTTTTTATCAGTGGTTTTTACTGTTTTTTATTAGCTGTTCTTACTGGTTTTATCTTCTTTTCCTACAGTTTTTTATCAGCTGTTCTTACAGTTTTTTATTAGCTGTTCTTAGTGTTTACATACACTGTTCTTATTGTTTTATCAGCTGTATGCCCTACTTACTGTTTTTATCAGCAGTTCTCATTTGTTTTATCAGCTGTTCTTGCTAGTTTTTAATCAGCTGTTCTAACTGGTTTTATCAACTGTTCTTACTGGTTTTATCAGGTGTTCTAGTTGATTTTCATCAGCTGTGCTTATTTTTTATCAGCTGTTCTTACTGGTTTTATCATCTGTTCTTACTGTTTTTCATCAGCTGTTCCTACTGGTTTTATCAGCTGTTCTCATTGGTTTTATTAGCTGTTCTTACTGTTTTTACCAGCTGTTGTTACTGTTTTTTAATCAGCTGTTCTTACTGTTTTGTTTTATTTTAAGCCTGTATCTGTATTTCTGTCTATGAAAGATACTGTATAAAAAAGTTTACTTAATTACTTACTTCATTTCAGTTCATTTTAAGCAACAGACCCAGATTTTCCAGAACACATATTTTTGCTACATTTTGGTCTTGTGCCAAATCCTAAGCATCTTTTGCAGTATCTGTTGAGGATGACTCTCAGCTACAACTACATGAAATTTTAGTAAAACTGACTGAATTCAAGTTATTTATGTGTTTTCCAAAGTCAGTTGGCTGTAGCAGCCACCTTATATTATGTTGGAGCTAAAAGGTCATCAGTTGTGGATGTCCATTGGTTATTCACAAAAGTTTTGAAAACTGATGATTAATTAGATATTTTACTGACAGCAGACAGAAATGGCTCTAAATGGTTAATGGCAACATTTGAAATAAAGATTTTGTGCAGTCAGTTCAACATATGTTATGGGAATCAGTCTCAGGTACTACCACAGCTAATTTTAGCTCAGTATCTGTAAGACCGACAGGGTTATTGACATTTTTGCACTTTTAAAGTTAGATGGCTGTGGCAGCCATCATGAATCAAGTTGTCTTCAAAAGTTCTTCAGTTGTAGGTATAAACCAATGAATACTTTCTGCAAGTTTCATTAAAATTAATTCAATAGTTTATTATTTTGACCACAGATACATTCCCAACATCCACCTTCATCTTCTCAGTAGCTGATAGTAATTTAAAAGAAATAGAAAAAGGTGAATGTACTTATTTTTTATTTTTTTTGCTTTTGTTACTAAAGAGAAAAACAGAAATATATTTTCATTAATTCACGTTGCCCTTTATGTGATGTGAAAAGTCCATCAGGCTGATTCTAGAGATCTAATATAATGAACATGTGAATAAGTGTAATCATGCAAACAGAAGAAAAGGTCAAGTCTGAGAGGCGAGAATGTGTGTGTCAGTGTGTGTGTGTGTGTGTGTGTGTGTGTGTGTGTGTGTGTGTGCAACACGACATAAACGGATCAGAACGAGAAGAAACTGGAAGTAGCTCTTTGTATCACTGCCTCTTTTAGCCACTAGTCTCTGCTGTTGTATCAAAAATGAAGACAAGTCTTGTCTCTAGACTCTTCAACCTTCTTCTCTCCTCACCTCTCTCAAGTGGTACGTTCTGTTTGAAGTAGACATACATCTTTACTGTATCATTCCTCTGAAGAGGAATTAGCACCAACAACAACTGAATACAACCAAGTTTCCAACGAATACCTCAGAACGTTGTAAAACAATAATTATAGAAGATCTGATGAGAGCAGATAATGTGAGGATTCAACCTGTCCTCCCTCCATCGCCTCATAGATCATTGATGACTTAACCAAACGTTTAGCTTGTGTGTAAAAACTGTACAAAATACTTGAGCACTAATGCCCATGTGTGCTGGACTCAGAGTTTTTAGCATTTAATCTCATCCTAAAAATATATACTAAAAGATTGATATTTTATTTTTCACACAAGAGGCTTGAACATTGTTAAGACAAGATAAAAAAAGACTTTAGTTATCTAACAATGGGGAAATTCACATGGAACAAGCTCAGCAGATCACAGCAGTAACAAGACAAAGTACAGAAAAAAAAACAAGGTGTAAAAAAAATGAGTAAAAATTTCACAATTGATTTACAGAAAACAAGTATATTGATAGAAATATAGTACTGTATGTACATCTATACCGTATGCACGTATATTTAGAAAAATATTTGAATTCGGTTGTGTTTGTAGTTTTCCAGATGAGTGTTTTTTCTGGAATTGAACAAGGAATGCAGGCAGTCTTTCTGCTTTTGGTACCAGAGTTGATAGGAGTTACACTGAATATGAAGTAGATTTTATTTTTTTATTTTATTTTTTATTTTATTTGTGTGTGTGGGGGGGGTATGTGTGAATGTATGTATGTATGTATGTATGTATTTGTCAGAGGTCTTTTAGAGTGATGGATCCTGGCACAGGAAGGAAGCAGTTTTTTCCACCACCAGGCACAATGATGCAGCCACAGGGTGGCCAATAGTGGCCTTGGCCACCATAGATTTATCTTCAGCCATCCCAATTCAAGAAATTATCAGAATCAACTTAAGTGTAATAAAATTGCATTTCAGTACAGCCCGTCTGAGAGAAACATAATGAACAGGCATGTGGAGACAGTGGTGACTGTGGCTGACGGCTTTGAGAGGCACAGTCCTTTTATTTCAGATAAGGAAAAAGAAACATGAGGGAGAGTGTAGGTGTAAAAACATCAAATCTCACACTGTCTCCTAGACAGGACACAGTGTGAAAGTTACCAAAAAAATGACCTCAGCACATGAAACAGCAACATACTGAATACATCATAATGCATTTATCGGTATGAATGAAGAGGCAGACAAGGGTGGTGAGTTGTCCATGGACCCTGCCAGAGATGAAACTGTAACCGTGTTTCCATCTACAGTATTTTCAATTCGAATTTTGAGCGAATTTTTGAAAATTCGCAAAAATGTAAATAAAAATTAATGCGAATCAGAAGTGTTTCCATTAACTGGCTTGAAGCGAATCCACCAGGCCACGCAAAGCGGCATTACGTCAGACGTCAGCGTTACGCATGTCTACAGTAAACAGGAAGTAGCGGTTGAAAACAGGAACCGAACCACACATCTCGGCAAAATGGAGAGAATATTTCAGGAATGTGTTGCTATCGGGCAAGTTGTATTTATTCTATAAATACTATATCTATAAATACTATACCTATAAACAGCTGATCAGTCACATGACGTGAATGTTTGCTACGTCAGAACTGAGTCGGCAAATCTGTTTCCATCTGTCGTTTTGCGCATCAGCTCTGTTTCGAAAAACCCAAAAACCACCTGAAGCGAGCGTATCAACTTTTTTGCGCATTAGAGGAAGTTAATTTGAATCGTGCCATTTCCATTCACCTTTTCTGATGCGATACTTCAAAATGCGCATCAAGAAACCTTGATGGAAACACGGTTAGTGTCTATCAGCCGGCTCAACTCTGACACAGGTCCAGAGATGTCCTCGGGAGGGGAGCGATAGGGGAGA
>JBBPBX010001668.1:0-12538 GCA_038048925.1 Garcialebias charrua | reverse complement strand
TTTTAATGACAGTCTGTCACATGTGGAGCTGAGGCGAGAGTTTTAGAGAACGTTGTCCCATTCTGCTCTGATGGAGGACTGTTGAACAGCTGATATAGCCTTTCCAGATGGGTAAGCTGCATGCTAGTGGTGCTAATGCACCCCCATACAATCAGAGAGGCAGGCTTTTCAACTGTGCACTGATAACAGTGCAGACAGGTGAGGCAGAGGCAGCCCTAAAGCAAGGCACTGGACTGTTTCCTACTTTGCCCCAGTCTGTTTTCAACGAGCTTTGGTCCAGAGTGGACTGCAGATGTTCTGGTTGGTGACTTCTTCTTCACATGACAGAGCTTTAATCATGAACAACCTTACCCCACTATATCTATCTGAGCTGCTTCAGCCTTACTGCCCACCCCAATCCCTAAGATCTGCTGATCAGTTGCTGCTGACAGTCCCTAAAACTAGATTGAAGGTCAGAGGTGACAGAGCTTTTGCTGTTGTTGCTCCCAGGCTGTGGAACAACTTACCCTTGAGTGTCCGACAGGCCTCCTCTCTTCCTGTTTTTAAATCTCTTTGAAAAACACACTTTTATTCTTTGGCTTTTAACACGTGATCTTATGTTTTATGGCATCTTAACACACCTGCTGTGAAACTGGTGTGTGTGTGTGTGTGTGTGTGTGTGTGTGTGTGTGTGTGTGTGTGTGTGTGTGTGTGTGTGTGTGTGTGTGTGTGTGTGTGTGTGTGTGTGTGTGTGTGTTTAATGTTTTAATTAATTTGTCTTTTTATCTTATTAAACAGCACTTTGGCTACCACTGCAATTTTTAAAATGTGCTATAGAAATAAAGTTGATTGATTGATTGATGTGGATGCCACGATGAACTAAGTTTACAGACAGAGATTTGTGTAAGTGTTCCTGAGCCCATGCTGTGGTGTCCAGAACAGAAGCAGTTCCTAAAACACTGGTCCTTGTGGGGGCAGCACGGTGGCGCAACTGGTAGAGCTGCTGCCTCTCAGTGAGAAGGTTGCTGGTTTAAATCCCGGTCCGGGGGCCTTTCTGGGTGGAGTTTGTATGTTCTCTCTGTGCATGCGTGGGTTTCCTGCAGGTACACAGGTTTCCTTCCACAGTCCAAAAACATGCGTGTTAGACTGATTGATGACTCTAAATTGTCTCTGGGTGTGAGTGCGCACGTGAATGGTTGTTTGTCTCTATGTGTTCCTGTGATGGACTTGCAACCAATCTAGGGTGTACCCTGTCCCTCGCACTGTGATTGCTGGACATGGGCACCGGCGACCCCATGACCCAAAATGGAAGAAGTGGGTAAAAGATAATGGATGGATGATCTGTGAATAATTGGAATTTTGGTAGCAGCTGCTCTGCTTTTTAGCTTAGGAGGAGGGTTCTGCTACTGGAAGCTGAGGAGGACTACCGCGGCGATCAACGCGCTGGCGAAACTTCCTGCTCAACAAGATTCTTTGATCCGGGCTATGACCTCAATGAACCAGCTGTTGTTCGAGCTGAACTGCACGATGGGAACAGTGGTGGAAAGCCGCGGACCTGCAGTGCGTTTTGGGACTCGTTTACAGCCCGGGCTACATCAGGGGGCAGACGGGGATTTGTAGCTCGGAACCTCACATGATTCGGCGATTTGGACCCAGACGGCACCTGGACTTCAAGGCTGCAGTCAGAGTACACTGTAGCCTGCCCTGAAAATAAATAAAGCAACTAATCTAATCGGGACTCAAGCAACCTTGAAAAAGGCTGACTGCAAAACTTCTCCTGGAGTCTGAAGCTGTTGAAAAACTGTCGCCCCCCCCCAGAGGTCTCTGTGTGCATTCAGATGGAGCCGAGCTGAGCCCATCTGCAGACTGTGCTTATCTGAAATGATTACTCACAGACTATCTCCCTGCTTTGCCACCAAAATGCAACATGTCTTTGTCTTTATCCGTGCTGAGCTGGTAGAGTTTTTTGACTTTATCATAGAATGTCCTAAGACAAAATGTGATAGATTCTTTTTTGAATACCAATGATTATCCGACTGTATGTTCCTTTTTTTCCATATCTGATTGTCTGGCGGCACGATTTAATTATTGCTGCGGCTTTCCGTGCGTACGTCCCTCTTAGGATGGTGCGCGCGCCAATTGCAATGTTTTGTACCTTGGTGCAAATATGCCAATAAAGATATATTCTATTCTATTCTATTCTATCCTTGTGGTGCTTCCACTGTCAGCCTTGTTCCTTGAGCTCAGAGATGTCAAATATTTTGATGATACTGTACAAGATGGAATAGTCAAAGTCTTATAGTTTGTTTATTGAGGAACATTATTTAAAGTTCTCACACAGTTTTAGGTGTTTTTTTATTTTTTATTTTGTGGACTGGTGAACTCGGCCTGTCAGGAACATCCTCCTGAGATCAGACCGTGTGTTTTCTTGTCAGTTTGCAGAAATGTGTCAGGACTACAATGAGTAAAAATGGGATTAATTTAAAAGTCTGACATGCAGACTTCTGGCTGAATGGCGGTAGGATAAGTTGTGTTTAGGTGCGCTCCTGCGGAATTGGCCTTCTTTCCGACTAATACCTGGCACTTTTTTCCAATTTAGACTGCAAACAATAGATAACTGAAAGTTATGCACCATAACTCATGTTCCCTGAAGGAAGGGAACGAGGTGCAACATATGCTGTGGGAATCAGCGCCTCTGCGCGGTTACCTGAAGTAATATACACGCCTTTACGGCAAGGGCGTGAGCATCGCGCCAGAGGCCCCTCCCTCTGGGCATTTAAGCCACTGACGCCCATCCATCTTTCTCTAAAATGCACTTCACCGAGCTTTCAGCATTGAAAGGGCCAGATATGTTGCACCTTGTTCCCTTCCTTCAGGGAACATGAGTTATGGTGCAAAACTTTCAGTTCCCTTTCAGTCAAGTTCCCTCGGTGCAACATATGCTATAGAATATAGAATATATCTTTATTTGGCAAATTTGCACCAAGGTACAAAGTTCTGCAATTAGCGCACGCACCATCCGAAGAGGGACGCACGCACGGAAAGTCGCAGCAGTATGAAACCGCGCCACCAACATCAGATATGGAAAAAAAAAGGAACAAACACTCGGGTAATCATGGTATTCAAAAAAGAATCTATCACAATTGTCTTAGGACACTCTATGATAAAGTCCAAAAAACTCTACCAGCTTTAGCACGAAGAGACAAGACATGTTGCAGTTTGATGACAAGCAGGGAGATTAAGTCCGTGATTGACATTCCAGATAAGCACAGTCAGCAGATGTCTCAGCTCGGCGCCATCCGAACGCACACACAGAGATCTCTGGGGGGGGGCATCGAGTTCTCAGCATTCGACTTCAGGAGAAGATTTTCAGACAGCCTTCTTTCAAGGTCGCTCAGAGTCCAGATTAGATAGTTGCTTTGTTTATTTTCAGCTCAGGCCACAGTGTACTTTTGACTGCAGCCTTCCAAGTCCAGGTGCTGTTCAGGTCCAAAATCGCCGAATCATGTGAGGTTCCGATCTACGAACCCCCCCCCCCCCATCTGTGCCCTGATTGAGGCCGGACGGCTGTAAACGAGTCCCAAAACGCACCGCTGGTCCGCGGCTCTCCACCGCTGCTCCCATCGTGCGGTTCAGTTCGTACAACAGCTGGGACGTTGAGCTCATAGCCCGGATCAGAGAATCTTGCTGATCGGGAAGTCTCGCCAGCGCGTTGATAGCCGCAGCAGTCTTCCTCAGCTTCCAGTAGCAGACAGCTCCGCCAACGCCAAAAAACAGAGTAGCTGCCACCAATATCCAAATAATCCACAAATCTTCCACGTCTTCGACAGACAGAACGGTCAGACACATTGGCTTCCACTCCAACCACGAGTCCATAATGTATCCCACTGCGTGTGTGTCGGAGGGGCAAGCCGCTTCTCCTGGCCCGGTTCGCTTCGTGGAAAAAAATTATCTATAGAGGAAACAGTCCAATTAATTAAATCCATCTCAAATTGGTTTGAGTGAGCACTAAAGAGTTTCAGACGAGACAAAAAGCAAGCAGGGAGGAGGAAAACTTAGGGAGGAGAGGAGCAAAAAGAAATGCAACCTGCTTTGCCAAGAGCGGAAGAACGTAAATCATTCACGCCCTTGAAATGCTCAGTAAAATGCAAGTGAGAACATCCGCCTTAAAAAAGAGAGGCATTTCCCAGCCGCTCTCTACAAGGTATGTAGAGAGCACAGCCCGAGAAGAAAAATGCCACATGTAGAAACATCAGCCTGATGTTACCACTGGACACATAGATGAAAACACCAGCTAGAGACAGCATAAGCGTCCTCTGCTAGTGTGATACTCATCATCTCCTTTTTCCTTTGGAAATCTTGAGAAGCAGGAGGAAAAGAGCAAAGGACCTATTACGCCACTGGCAATCAGATGGCAATGTGGAGGTAGAGAACCCAGTTCAAGCACAGGGTAACCTTCCAGGTCCCAGGTGAGAAAATTTCATATGTACAAGGGGCACGCACGAGTCCCTCATCTGTTTCTTGAACAGACAACTACTAGGACTGTCAAAGAGGCCCATCCTGATGTTGGAGAACTGCCAGAGGAGAGGGGAACCCTTCCACTGAAGCACCTCCCAAGTAAACATAAACACCAAGGGTCTCCCTTGTGTATGCTGTTGTTGTTGTTGGAACAAAGACAATCAGGCCTTAGGCCCTCAGCCAGTTCCCTTCAGTGACCAGGCTGAAGGCTGCCACAGCTCTGGACGTGGGTGTAGAAGCTGCCCACGTGCCTGAGTCAGCAGGTCTCTGTAAGAAGGCAACTGCCATGGTATCCCTGAACGTTGAGAAGTAGAGGTCACATTGTGAGCTGGCTCCGCATGGGAACAAGTCCACCGAGGTTCTTCCAAACCGTGACCAGACCTGATCCACGACTTGTGAGTTCAGTCTTCATTCTGTTTCCAAAAGAGGCCCTCTTGAGAGGGCTTTCGCTCCATAATTCAGTTCACTCGGAACATGAGTCGCCCTGAGCAACAATAATCCTGGAGCGTACCATGTGAGCATCCTCTGTGTCAGGCTAAGGAGAGCTTGGGATCTCGTCCCCCCTTCCCAGTTAATGAAGGACAACGTGGTTTTGTTATCTGATTACACCAGGATGTGCTGTCCCACAATCAGACCTTGACCAAAGAAGTATTTTGCTGACAGGAATACGGCCAACAACACTAGGAAGTTGATGTACAATCTTGCTTCCTGCTCATTCCAGAGGCCTCGGGCATTCTGATTTCTGCAGACTGCCTCCCCATCCCGTTTTCGAGGCATCCGTCATGATGACCACACGGGATGACACCCTAACTTACGGGACCCCTTCCGTGAACAGAAGCCGTTTACGCATTGGCCGGCCCTCCCCGGCTCTCCCAGCTTCTAACCCGGGTTCGGCGTCTTCGCATTTACCTTTTCCGCCCGGGATCCACCCTTGTTCTGGAACCATCTTCACCGTGGTTCCATCGAGCCGAGCCCGACAGGGCTAGTTTCACGTCATGTACTGCTCACATTTGATTCGTTGTTTGCAGCAGGGGCGGGACTCATTCAAACAACCTCAGCGCGAGGGTTGAATTTCATTCAAATTTAACTACAGAAACGAGAAACCCCTAAAACAATTGTTAGCTGAATTAGTGTTTCTGAGTGAAATTTTTGTTAATAACTGATCACAAATCAGCTTATGTTACAACGTAAATAACACGAAGCGCACACCCATTTCCGCCTTTCAGCGCGACCTGAATGTCATTAAACAGCATTAAACAATAACTAATATTGTCTAACTGTTGCGCGCAGCCAGGGTTTTAAAATATAACGAATAATCTCTAACTTTTACGTGCAGCTAAAATGTCAAGAGGAGTGATTGCTATATGGGCAAGTTGGACACCTGAAAATTCAGTCCGTCCGGATAGCTCAACGAGTTAATGCGTTGTCGTTTTGACCGGGAGAAGTGGGTTCGCTTCCCGCCTGGGACAAAGTTATTTTACTTTTTTTTTCTCTTTATTCACATTTTCTTTTAAATAAAAAGGAGTTTGTTTGGTTAACAAACTCCTTTTTATTTAAAAGAAAATGTGAATAAAGAGAAAAAAAAAGTAAAATAACTTTGTCCCAGGCGGGAAGCGAACCCACTTCTCCCGGTCAAAACGACAATGCATTAACTCGTTGAGCTATCCGGACGGACTGAATTTTCAGGTGTCCAACTTGCCCATATAGCAATCACTCCTCTTGACATTTTAGCTGCACGTAAAAGTTAGAGATTATTCGTTATATTTTAAAACCCTGGCTGCGCGCAACAGTTAGACAATATTAGTTATTGTTTAATGCTGTTTAATGACATTCAGGTCGCGCTGAAAGGCGGAAATGGGTGTGCGCTTCGTGTTATTTACGTTGTAACATAAGCTGATTTGTGATCAGTTATTAACAAAAATTAAACGCAGAAACACTAATATATATATATCCAGCTAACAATTTTTTTTTTGCCGAGTCTCCTCTCTTAAAACACGAACACTCCACCCACGTGAAGAGAGCACCCCACCCACTTCCAGAGAACTGCCCACCCACTTCAAGGCGGCTTTGCGGCAAATGCGTAATGAACGCGGGTGGCCCAGAGCCACCCAGGGGAGCCCCGGGCCATTGAGGGCTGGCCAATGCGTAAACGGCTACAGACAGGTCCCTCCAAGGTTCCAGGGCCCTCAGGCACTTTGAAATGATTCTAAACTTTCTTGCTCACCCAAATGGGGGCAGGTCGTTTTTGTTGGTTTAGCCATATATGCAGGGCCCGCATCTTCAGCAATGCGTGTGGCACACAGAGTATGGCTTCCGCCAAGAGGCCTAAACGGCGTTGGCACGTTTTCAGGGGAATCCGCTGATTCAGTTTACACTTTGCCAGGCAACGGCGAATCGAGGAAACACGTTCCTCTGAGAGCCATGCCTTGTACCGGATGATGTAGACCTACACTCCCAGAAATACGGTAATCTGTGATGGGGTCAGGTCACTCCTTTGTAGGTTTATGACAAAACCGAGAGACTCCAGGTGAGAGATCACCCTGCAGGAATGTGACTGGGCTTGTATTCTGCTTCTGGCCAAAAACCAGGAGGTCATCCAAGTAGTTCATAATCCTGACTCCTTGATTCCTAAGAGGGGTCAGGGCTGCATCTAGACATTTAGTAAATGTACGAGGAGCAGTCTTCAAACCGAAGGGTAAGGCTTTGCATTCATAAGCTTTCCCTTTGAAGGCAAACCGGAAGAATTTCCTGTGCCCCCTCCACACGTCCACATGGAAATAGGCGTCTTTCAAATCCATTGTACATGCATAGTCTCCAGGTCTCATGGACTGGGGGACCTGCCGCAGTGTCAACATTTTGAACTTGAAAGTTCTTGTTTTCTTGCCCAGAGTCCTGAGATCCAGGACCGGTCTCAGGGATTGATCTCTTTTGGGCACCAGGAAGAGCTTGCTGCGCTGGCCAGAGCATGGTTTGTGTTCTGGAACAATATTTATTACTCCTTTCTGCAGCATCGTTGACATTTCCTCCCTCAGCACGTGCGCACGTGCTGGGTTAATGTCCGAACGCAGCACCCCCACGAAAAGGGGGGTCACTTGGTGAACAGTAGCTTCAGCCCACAACGCATCCGTTGTCATGACCCATTCATTTTTCAGACACGCCCTCCAGGCCTGTGCATGTGCCATGAGCCTGGGAGGGATGTCTAGCTGCTGCTTGTCATGTTTGAGTGCGGGAGGGGTGGCCTTCGACCCCTCTCGTGTACTCTGGAGCAGGATGGTCTGCCCAGCAGAAGACATATTGAGATCTGACTGTCTCGGGCAGAACTTGTGTGTCCCATTGCGGTTCATAGTCTGACCTAGTAGTTTGTGTTTCACAAAAGTGGTGAGTCAAGAACCAGGGCAGTCTGTGCTTTGGTACTTTCATTCTTGTATATGCATGAAACAGTGTTTGTTTTTTGTTTTTTGTTTTTATTACACATACAGTAGACGAGTTATGTTTAGTGCGCACACACGTACCACCAGCTCCTTGTAGCGTTTTACAAGTGAAGTCTGGGCTCAAAAGGTCAGGTTCCCGTACTGCGTGAGTGGGCAAACCTGAAGTCCTGTTCCCATTTTGGGACCAGGATGCATTCAGTAGTCTGAGATTTTATTGTCGTGTGTGGATGGCAATTTCTCTTTATTACACAAGGGTCTGACTTGTGTGTTTAAATGTTCCGAACCAGCTAGTCTGTGCTCCTTAAACACAGGTACTGGTGGTAAAAATTCAGCATTTTCTCTCCCTCTATGAGTGAGAGCGCCTGTAATAGTGCAGGGGTATCTCAGACTTTTCTTTTTGCTGGTGCCCCCTTGCAGCTCCTGTAGCTTTTCTGCCTGGTGGGCCTGCAATACCTAGGCCACTCGTCCTTGTCCATCCCACCAGGGCCCTGGTATGGTTAACGTCAGAGAGTCATCCATAGCCTCATGGGTGGATAAGCTCTCAGCGTCACGATGTTCTCGTCATGGGCGTAGGAAAACTACCAGGTAGCGCAGCTGACAGGTAGCTGAAATTCCTCCTCCTGGACTGTGCTGGACAGAGAGCCTCCTTGTTAGCCGGGGCTAAACGTGGAGGTACTCGTGAGCCCGCTAGCGGTGCTAAGACGGGCCCTTGAGCAGCGTAGCCATCGGTAAAAAAACAGTTATGCGATGAATTCTACCATCGATTAAGCCGGACAGGATAGCGAAACAGGCAAAATATGAGAAGGTTAGCTAGCAAGCTAGGCCAAGCATTTTCACATACCTCACGATGGAGTCCTTCATTGTCCGCTCGTAGCCGCGCTAATCGTGTTAGCAATGGTGTCGTCCGCCCCGTGTTGTCATGGGTACTCCTGGTTAGCCATGCTAACCGTGGGAGCTAGCCAGATAGCAGCGGGGTTACTCCATTTCCACTCTCCTTTCTCCGGGGTTATCCACGAGAAAAACTTTGAGTGTCTTTGCGTGTAGCATCCCTGAGCAGACCGGACAGGCCTCGTGGGTGTCCGTTGCTGAAAAAGGGGGTAGCCAGATCTGTTGAAGCAAGTTCGGGAGCCGGAGCTCACAGCCTACCAGAGTTCCTCATCCAAGGACATCCTCTTGCTGCACTGCTCGAGGCTACTGGCCTGTTAGCTTCGTTAGCTTAGCAGGTAGCGTGAATTGCAGTTAGCGTTCGCTAACCGAGCAGTAGAAAAGCAGAAGAGAAAAGGCACGGGAGCTGGGGCTCGCTGGCCTGCTGGTCTTCTTTGAGTTTTGGGTTTTCGCATTACCTTCTCAGGAGCCATGGCTGAGAAGAGTTAAGCCCGTTAGCAGTGCTAAAGTTGTCCGGAGACGTCTCCCTCCTCGTGTCGCTTTTGCCGGCTAGCCTGCTACTTGTTAGCAGGGTAGCGGTGTCGCGCAGTCAGCGCCGTCGAGCGAAGCGGTCTGTGGAGAGAGGAGAAGAAAACTTCGGGGTGAAGGAAAAATGTGCCGGACCAGCTTTCGCTAGCCCAGTAGTCCGCAGGAAAAGATTCTCTGTATGCTCTGTGTAGGGAGCGAGCTCACCTCTAGTCGAGCGATGAAAATACAGAGAAGATCCGAGAAGAGTGTTGCAGGTTCAAGCGAGATGAAGGGCAATAAGAGAAAGATGGATGGGCGTCAGCGGCTTAAATACCCAGAGGTAGGGGCCTCTGGCGCGACGCTGACGCCCTTGCCGTAAAGGCGTGAGTGTATTACTTCAGGTACCCGCGCGGAGGTGCTGATTCCCATAGCATATGTTTCACCGAGAGAACTTGACTGAAAGGGAACTTACACATTTTACACAATCCTCCTATTCCGTCACTAAAATGCCACCAAAGCCTGCTAAAGGAGTAAGTTCGATCCAAGCTCACCTGCAGCCTAAATCCTCGTGGTGGAACCTCGAGTTGTCCTGGGTCACCTCCTCCGTCTGAAGCAGCAGCTCAGGCCGCTGCAATTTGTGAAAATGACAGCCTTAAACAGGAGCTACTTGTAGCTCTCTGAGAGGACTTTACTGCTATAATTTAAGCAGAATTCCATGCTGTTCTGGGTGAAAGTCTCTCATCGATCAATGCCGAGCTGTCCGCCTTCAAAAAGGAGCTATCCTCTGGGCTAGCTGAGGTGCAGGAAAGCTTCACGGGACTAAAGCTAACAGTAGCAGAGGTGGAGAAATCCGTCTCCACCTGCACTGATGACATCGTTAGCCTCCAGAAAAAAGTTGAGAGCCTTACTAAGACGGTGGCACAGCTGGAGGATAAATGTGATGATTTGGAGTCCCGGTCCCGACGTCAGAACATCCGCATCATCTGTGTCCCGGAGGATGACCCATCATCGGCTACGACGGCTGCGGTCTCTCGGCTGCTAAAGGAGGTCTTCGGCGTCGAGGAGGAATCGTTGCTGGACCACGCTCACCGCATTCCAATGCCCAAACCGAAGGCAGGCGAACGGCCTCGTCCCATTGTATCTAAGCTTTACTACCACACGGACTGTGTGAAAATCCTGGCGAAGGCGAGGGAGCTCCAGCGGGTCAAAGTGAACGGTATGACTATCTTCGTTTTCCCCGACTATACTGCCAGAACGGCCCGAGCGCGAGCAACCTTCACAGAGTGTCGCCGTAAGCTTCGCGACATCGAAGGGGTTTGGTTCGGCCTGCTCCACCCGGCCCGGCTGAGGATCACGTATGATGGAACTACACGGGTGTTCACGTCCCCTGAGGAGGCGAGTGTTTACATCGGGTCGATTACAAAATGAGAATTATAGTTAGTATGCTCTATCTCACACTCAGGGAACGTTAGTATTATTAGTTATTATTATTATTCGTGTTTAAAAATATAATTAGAGTGCTTTGTTTACATTCACGGATTTAACGTTTAGAAATATAATTAGTGTGCTTTTTTTCATACTCAGGGAACGTTAGTATTATTAGTTATTATTATTCATGTTTAAAAAATATAATTAGTGTGTTTTGTTTACATTCACGGATTTAATGTTTAGAAATATAATTAGTGTGTTGTGTTTAAATTCAAGGATTTAATGTTTAGAATTATAATTAGTGTGTTTCGTTTACATTTAGGGATTTAATGTTTTGAATTATAATTAGTGTGCTTTGTTTCACATTTGGGGAACGTTATTATTATTAGTTATTATTATTAGTTATTATTATTAGTTATTATTATTATTAATCACTTTTTTAAAAAAGATTTCTTGTTCTCCCAGATTAGTGCCTATTATTTCATTTTGCTAGTTCTGTGGGAATCACCTAGCCTGGCCCTCGCCCTCCTACGCAGCTCCGCTCAATTCTCATTTCCCTTCACTGCTCAGTCTGGGACTTCTCCCATCCACAAGGATTTCTCCGGTAGATTTTTGACCGGACCAATCAGAGAACAGAAGGAGCGGAGCTTTTGGCCCCTAACCCACGCCCCCACCTGTCCTGTCCCAGCGCGCAGCCAGCGAGCACCCGCATGTTCTTATTCAAAGCGATGCAGCAGGACTGTTTTATATCTGACACAAATGTATTAATTTCCCCTTTTTAATCCCTTATCTGGAGTTTTCTGGAGTTTTTTTTGTAAAAAGTCAAGTAATCGCTCCCTCCTCCCTCCTCCTCTCCCTCTGCTGAGTGAAATGAACGAGGAAGAGCCTCAGGTTGTCACGAGAGAATTAAACTTGGGTTTTACGTTGCTGCCCGAGTCCCTGCATATTTTCTGGCCTTATGGTGAGCTGGACCAGAGCTACATGGTTTTATTTTTATTTTTTAAGACGTTTTATTTGCATAAACACAGAATATCCAGTGGTAGCGAGACGACATGCAGCAGGGAGTGGAGCAGATCTCAAGTTCACGAGAGCAGAGGAAGCAGACCATATATGGCTCTGAGGGGGAGGGAGCAGAATGCTTTTCCTGTTCAAAAATGTTCTAAGATCCAATGGTCTTGTTCCTCAGCAGAGGCCACGCCTCCAGCAAGAATCGGTTTTCTATTAAGAGATCCCAGACCCTTGTCCGAAGCGAAGTGAAGGACAGGGTCTGGTTTTAACCAGGCTAGGAATCACCAAGCACAGGAAGGTGTTTTAAGGTTTTTTCTTTTTGTGGTGTGGTGCCATTTGGCTGTAAGGATAAGTTTTCCAGTGACTCCTGTTGGAGTCTGCACAGTGGGCAGTGGACAGTGGGGGGGGGGGGGTTGGGAAGGATGGCAATATTTTTCAACCCTTATTATAAACAACAGATCACATGTCTGTTGATTTGAAAGCTCCTTCAACAGTATCTGCTGTCAGATTCCTATGTTGGAATGTTAACGGTCTTAACAATCCAGTGAAACGGTCTAAAATATATTCTCATATGAAACGCCTGAACCCAGACATAATATTCTTACAGGAAACACATCTGCAAAATTCAAATCAGGTCAGGCTTAAATATCCATGGATTGGGGAGATTTACCATTCGAGCTTCAACTCAAAAGCCAGAGGAGTTGCCATACTATTTAATAAGAATATTCATTTTACAGTATCAAAAATAATGAAGGATACAAATGGCAGATTTCTTATAATTG
>JBBPBX010001667.1:83174-99468 GCA_038048925.1 Garcialebias charrua | reverse complement strand
TTATCTACACTACTGCAGATACATATACAGCATTCTCTGACTAGCCTTATCTAAGGATGCCAAATGTGCCTTATGTGCCTCACTGCATATGCCACTTTGCCTCTATACCAACATCAACTACCTCATACATATACTGTGTACATTAACTTATATGCTGCTGTGCCACTCTTTGCAAATGTCAATGCTAGAAACCTTCAGTTTATTTTATAGATATACGTTTTTATACTTTTTATACTACTATGCAAAAACTCAGGACAGTATTACACTTTTATTATTTCATTTTATGCTTATGTTCATTGGGTGTTTGGTGTTTTAGGGGTGTTTGGTGTTTCAGTGTTGGTGTAAATTTTCATACTTTTATACTATTATGAAAAAACTCAGGACAGTGTTACACTTTTTTACTATTTTATGCTTATGTTTATTAAATGTTTTAGTGTTTAGTGTTTAGATGGTTACTGTTGCACCGAGGGACTGAGAGAAACGCAATTTCGGTCCTGTGTATGTCCTGTACATATTGCAGTTCTGACAATAAAGTTGACTTTGACTTTGACAGATTTTATTTTATTTTTTTAACAAGATCATACTAACATAGGAGTCTTTCTACTCCAGGTGGGTGAGAGCAGTGTGGACTAGAGCTGGGCCATATCATATCGTTCCCGGTAATACCGGTAAAAAAAGCTTGCCCAGGCAAAAAAGTTATATCATGATATGCTAATTTCAAGACGTAATACGTCAGGGCGCCCCGCTCCCTAAAGGCCGCAGTATAGCTCTGCGTTGGGCCGAACGCCGCTCGACGCGCGCGTGCTGTGCGCAGGCAGTTCACAGTATAGCTCAGCGTGAGGCTCCAGCGTTTTCGCTCCAAATTCTTAACGTCATTTGAGCAGAAGCAGGGCGGAGCGTTTACCTAGGGGACAAATTGAGGTCGCTGATTGGTCATTTGCTGACACGCCTACTGAATTGATTGACAGGTTGGGTGAGGAAAAAAAAAGGCACGGGCTGCGCAGCGGTGTTAGCTGTTTATATGTTAATAAAAAGTTCTAAAAAAATAAAATAAAAACGGGGAGCGGTGACGCCAGCACACCAGAACACCAGGAGAGCAACAGAACCTCGTGCAGCCACGTTGGACATGTGTTTAATTCGCTCGTGACAAATTCCTTCATTTCTCATCATTTCAATCATGGAGTCAACGGAGGAGGAAGCGATCACTTGACTTTTGGCAAAAAAAAACAAAAGAAAAGTCCAGATCAGGGATGAAGAAGGGGAATTTAATACGTTTGTGTCACACACAAAACAGTCCGGCGCCGGGCAGTTTATTGTGAGACAACGCGCGCGCGTAAGCGGTCATAAAATTTGAGCTTGGCGCGTTCACGCCCACATTCAAAGGCTTGTGCCGCGGCGTTCGCATGGCGTTGAGCGGCTTTCGGCCCAACGCAGAGCTATACTGGGGCCTTTAACATCCGAGCGCTTCAAACAACTGCGCACCTCCCCTCCACCAGTCTGTACTGGTGTAACGCTAATTAGTTAAGGGCGAGGCATAGCTCCGCGTCGGTACGAGCGCCGTGCCACGCTGTGTGAGCGCAGCAGGACAAGCCTTTGAATGCGCGCGTGAACGCGCCAAGCTCAAATTTTACGACCGCTCACGCGCGCGCGTTGTCTCAGAATAAACTGCCCGGTGGCGGACTGTTTTGTATGAGACACAAATGTATTAAATATCCCTTCTTCATCGCTGATCGGACTTTTCTTTTGTTTTTTTGCCAAAAGTCAAGTGATCGCTTGAAGCGGTCACCATTCACTTCCTCCTCCGATGAGGAGGAATGAATGAACTTGTCACAAGTGAACTAAACTCATGTCCAACGTGGATACGCCAGGTTCTAAATATTTCCTGGTGGGCTGTGGGCTGCAGGAGCAGCGTTCCCTGTTTTTATTTTATTTATTTTAACTTTTTATTAACATATAAACACAGAAAAACGCTGCGCAGCCTGTGGCTTTTCTCACCACTCAGACCTGTCAATCATTTCAGTAGGCGTGTCAGCAAATGACCAATCAGCGACCTCAGTTTGTCCTGTAGGTAAACGCTCCACGCGCAGCTGCTCAAGCAGAGCTCTGCTGTGAACAGCCTGCGCGTAGCACACGCGCGTCGAGCGGCGCTGGCAACAACGCAGAGGTCTGCCTCGCCCTTTACTGCTAAAATGCTAAAAACAAACTACGCGTGTCAGCTGTCTCTCCCCCCTGCTCTAAACTGCAGGTAGAGACAGCTCAAATGTCTCCCCCTCCCCGCTCTGAGCAGCACGAGTGATGCTCGTTACAAACACGCGCGGCTCCACAGTCGATCCACGGACCAAGAGATCAGAGACAGATCAGTTAAAAAAATGAATCAGAGGAATGACACGTTCCTGCAGGAACAGATGAAGCTGAAACACGAACAAGCTTCAGGGTCAGCTGATCACCTTGTTAGAAGTTCTGGAAGTTCTAGCTCATTTAAAGGCAACATATATTTTGTTGTATGTTACATTTATGCTCAACAGATCTTAAGCTTCATTTTATTTAGTTGTTTTAGGAAACTACACTTGCACTTTAGTTTTTGTGGTGGATTTTGTTGATCTATATTTTGTGCAGACTTTTTCAATCTAAATAACAGATCATTTTTATTTTTATACTGGAGACTGAATACTTTACTAAATAAAGTAATTTCAGTAAAATTACCCCTTGTTGTTTTTTAAAATTTTATATAATACCGCAAAGCAACATGTTAAGTTAATTTTGTCAAATAAATACATTTTATTTCAGTTTTTGTTGTTGTTGTTATATCACGAAATTTATCGTTATCGCGATAATGCTCTGAAATTTCACTATATAATTTTTGAGCCATATCGCCCACCCCTAATGTGGACACCAGTTTTTCAAAGCATTTAGTGACTTTCGGGGTGAGGGCTACTGGCTGATAGTCATTCAGACCAGTCACTGTAGAGCTCTTTGGGACTGGGATGATGGTGGCAGTCTTCAGGCAAGTGGGAAATGTGGCCAGGGTGAGTGAGGAATTAAAGATGTCGGCCTGCACCCCACAGAGCTGATCAACACAGTCCTTCAGCACCTTCCTGGGGATGTTGTCTAGGCCGGATGCTTTGTGAGGATTAATACCCTAGAAAGTACTCCTCACTTCGGATGAGGTCACGCTGAGAAACTCTTCTGGTGGATGAGTGGGTAGGTGGTAGGGGTGGGCGATATGGCTCAAATGTTATATTGTGATATTTCAGAGCATTCTGACGACAACGATACATTTTGTGATATAACAAAACAAAAAAAACAGAAATCAAAGTCATTTATTTGACAAAATTAACTTAACATCTTGCTTTAGAGTATTATATAAAAAAAATTTAAACAACAAGGGGTAATTTTACTGAAATTACTTTATTTAGTAAAGTATTCAGTCTCCAAGTATAAAAAAAGATCCTTCTGTTATTTAGATTGAAAAAGTCTGCACAAAATATAGATCAACAAAATCCACCACAAAAACTAAAATGCAGGTGTAGTTTCCTAAAACAACTAAATAAAATTAAGCTTAAGATTTGTTGAGCGTAAATGAAACCTACAACAAAATATATGTTGCCTTTACATGAAGTATAACTTCCAGAACTTGTAACAAGGTGATCAGCTGACCCTGAAGCTTGTGGTGTTTCAGCTTCATCTATTCATGCAGGAATTATTCATTTATGTGACTGATCTGTCTCTGATCACTTGCCTCTTGGTCCGTGGACTGACTGTGGAACTCAAGAGACAGTTGAACTGCGTGTGTTTGTACCGACAGTTTAGAGCGGGGGAGACGCAGTCCGAAGCGGCAGCTCAGAGCGTGTGGGGGGAGGGGGAGACAGTTGAGCTGTCTGCACCTGCAGTTTAGAGCTGGATGGAGAGACAGCTGAGACACGCGTTGTTTGTTTTTAGCATTTAGCTAGCTAGTATTGCACGCAACTAATTAGCGTTACACCAGTACAGACAGGTGGAGGGGAGGTGTGCAGTTCAGTTTGGTCGTTCGAAGCGCTCGGTTGTTAAGGGGGTGGGGCGCCCTGACGTATTACGTCATGAAATTAGCATATCATGATATCATTTTTTTTTGCCCGGACAAGCTTTTTTTTACCGGTATTATCGTGAACAATATGATATGGCCCAGCCCTAGTAGGTAGGTGAACTGATGGATGGCTGGATGTTGTTTCAGTTCACGGATGGATGGATGGATGGATGGAAGTTTTTTATCTCATTGATGGATGGTTGGATGGATGTTTCAGTTAATGGATGATGGATGGAAGTTGTTTTAGTTCAATAATGATGGATGGATGGTTGGATGTCCATATGTATGAATGTATAGATAGATGGATGGATGCATGAATGGATAGTTGGTTGGTTGGATGATTGGTTTGATGAATGGATGTTTCAGATCATGGATGGTTATACACCTTGGGGTGTCTATGAGTGCACACCTAATTCTCCAGCTCCCCGGGCGCCCTCTGGCTGCTCACTGCACCACCTGGTGGTGGTTGGGTTAAATGCAGAGACGAATTTCGTCTGTGTATGGGAAACATACACAGATGACAGACAAAGACATTATTATTATTATTATTAGATGGATAGATGCATGGAAGGATGGATGGAAGTTTTAGTTCATGGATGGATGGCTGGATGGATGATTGATGGATGGCTGGATGAATGAATGGTTGGATGGTTATATATTTTCAAGGTCTAAATGGTAAATGGAGCTTACTTATATAGCACCTTCCAGCCCCCTATGAGGGGCCCCAAAGTGCTTCACAGTACCAGCCATCCACCCATTCATACACACATTCATACACTGGTAGCGGTAGTCTGCCATGCAAGGCGCCAGCCAGTCTTACCGGGAGCGACTCAGGGTTAAGTGTCTTGCCCAGGGACACAATGACACATGGTGTGGGAACTTGGGATTTGAACCTCCAACTTTCCGATCGGGGGACGAATGCCATTACCACTATGCCACGGCCGCCCAGTGACCAACTTAAGGCAACCTTGGCCTACAAGTTTGTTATTTAAGGGAGCAGGCGATGTGCATTCCTTAAGGAATGCCAGTTTGATTCTCATCTTTTTTCTCTGAGCCTAAAGCTTTGAGACTTTTTACTTTATACATCAACATTCTTTGTTGAAGCTTCTGTTTTTTTTCCCCCTCAGGACACACTCCTCAGTGGTTAAAGACTTAATTTGTGCAGAACGACCGAGGCCAGCTTCAGGAAAATTTAAGCACTCAGAAGCACGTCAGGAAAACAATGAAAAGACTGTGACTCCGGTTTATTCCTGAGCTGTAAAGGACAAATTTCTCTGCTACCAGTGTGGAGGTATTTCAATAAAACCTTTTAAATTTGCCTGTTTGGAACACAAGCAGCTGTGTGGTGCTGGTGGAAAAAGGTTTTATGTCCCAATGAAAGGTGGTTCACTGAGGACTAACACAGTGTTTATCCATGTATAAAAAAACAGAGGAGGACATTTTATAAGTCACAGAAATGTACACATGTGAATTAAAAATCTGCAAAAAGTGCTGCATGTAAACTTGCAGAAACAAATGCTCTGCCTCAAATGTAAAGTGATGAAAACGAAAAAGTTTCTGCTAAAAATTTTAACAATCTGTATTAAGACTACAGTACTGTATTTATGAATATATTTTTATGTATGAACTGTATAAGAGTGTGATTAAAAAAAGTTAAGAAAATATTCAAGCTAAAAGTAGCAATAAGTTACCTAAAAAAACACTGGCACAAAATGCTGGATAAAGTAATCAAAACAGTAGCTAAAACTAGCTTAAAGCTATATTTAGCAAACTAATAACTAAAAACAAACGTAAACAGTTAGCTAAAAGACAACAGTACAAAATGCTAGCTAATAAAAGTAACAAAATGTTAGCTAAAAAATAAATTTGTTTGCTAAAAGCTGTGAAGCTTAAAAAAGTCAAAATTATAATCTGCAAGCTAAAAGTTAAGATAACAGACCACTTAAAAACCACAAGTGCAATACTGTATACTGGCTAAAAGCTATCCACCTTATTCCTAGCCCCCATGATGCCTTGCGCGAATTATGGGAACGACTTCCGCCGGAAGTGAGAGCAGCAGTTAAAGCCCAGTCTACTGGCTGTATTTTTCACGTTTGTTTTTTTTGTTTTGTTTATTTCTAATTAATTGCAATGGTTACTTCGTGTTGGGTCAGTGGGTGTTCCTGTCGGGTAGACGTTTGTTCAAAGCGCAGTTTTCACTTCATCCCAAAAATAAGTAAACGTGAAGGATTTATATCGGACGAGCTGACAGCTGCCCCTCCTCTGCTCGGATCTGCTCTCGAAGACGTCGTGTTCAGATCACGTTTTCTCCGGTAAACAAAATATTCTACATAAATCATTTTGTGAAACAATTTCAGAACAATGTGAGAGTATAATTTTCTCTGTGTTGGAGCTGTTGTTGTTTTTTTCTTCATGATTTAGCAGTAGCACCGTCTACTAGCTGTGGTTAGCTTAGCATGTAGCGTTAGCATCTGTTAAAGTATTTACTAAACAAATCTGTGGATAAATAATATAACTACATGTGTGTGTAATACATTTGCTGTACATACATATACTGTGTGTATGTGTATACTGTATGCACACTGTATATACATACATACTGCACATACATACTGTATTGTTTGTACTGTTTTGATTGTAGGTCCCTGTTACTCTCATGTGAATAAAGTAGTAGCAAACTTGGTCTTATTTTAGACTTTGTGATGCAAACATGACAGTTTATTCTTTTTTTTTAAGGGTACAGACGAGTGAAGGGCCAAGTTCCATCGTCTTGGATTCCGGAGGGGTTGGCTGCTTGCTCCAGTCGTCCAGTGGTCGTCCAGTGGTCGTCCAGTGGTCCCACATGATTAGGAATCTGTTCCAGTTTGTTTAAAATCAGAAACTGCCCATCATTTCTTGTTGAAGAGTGTATTTGACCTGGTATTTATTCTGGTATTTATTCTGCAGCCAATCATTTTCATTAAAAGACATCAAATCACCCACAGTTCTCATATTGTATTCAGTTTCAAATGTTTTTAGTTTATAATTATAGCTTTTATTCTGAACTTTATCAATCTCCTCCCGGAGGAGGAACCATACAGCAACATGCATGTTTTTAAGTTTTGTACTTGTCAATAAAAAACTAAACTGGTAAGTTGCCAAAAAAACAATCACATCTAGTTTTTTTATTTGCAGTAGAACTTCTCATTAGACATTAAACAACGTATCTTATTGAAATAAAGAAGGTGAAACACAGCAACACCAAATGTACTTCAAACGCAGATTTATTTATAGAAATTATATTTTCACTCATTTGTTGCTGTGGTACATAACTGCACACAAACTTCTGGACCAACTGGAGTGTCATCCATCCCTGGACCAACTGGAGCGTCATCCATCCATCCCTGTCATCCATCCATCCCTGGAACTCACCTTATGCAGAAATATAACAGAAAGGAGGAAAGTAAAAGTACAGTATACAAACATTAGGGTTCATTTATGAACACAAACACACACCTATATTATATATATATATATATATAAATATAACACACACCTATATTATATATATATATATATATAAATAAATATACACACACAGCATACATATATAGGTGCGTGTGTTTATTTGCCAGTTATGAACGAAAATATTAGTATCATTTAATCACTGACTACATAAAATCATAACACTAAAAGCTGTCTCTTAAATCATACCTGGTGTTCTCGATCCTCTGAGGATACGGTGTCTTTTTTCAGGTGGTTTCTCGTAGCCCAGCCACAAAGAAGGATGTGTTTTTTTGTTTTCGGAGCATGTTCAACACACACTAGTTGCAGCCACAAATTCAGCTTCGTCTGATTATTCGTACAGCCACGCAACAGGTACCCGAGCTCCTCAAGGACATCTTCGTGACATCTTCGTGACAATATTAGCTCGAAATAACAGAAAACAGAACTTCAACGACGCGTACAGATTAGCAAGTAAACAACGAGGAGCCAATGCAGAAATTCTACTTCCGGGGTCAAACGGAAGTAAGTCCCATAATCGCTTCTACAGTGACACCCTCAGGAATAAGGTGGATAGGCATATGTAACAATCTAATACCATACCATACCATTTTATTTATAGAGCACTTAAAATGGCAACAAGGCCAACCAAAGTGCTGTACAATAGAAACAAAAAGCACAGTTGACAGGAAAACATAATAAACTAAAAATATAGATATAAAATAGCAACAGAAACTAACTAAAGTGGCCAACAATGTATAGTACAGAAAGGATCAAAGCAAATCACACCGTATTAAAGGCAAGAGAATAGAAATGGGTTTTCAAGCGAGACTTAAAGACTGAGTGTGGGAGCCTGCCTGACACTCAGTGGCAACTCATTCCACAGTCTTGGACCTACAACTGAGAAAGCTCTGTCACCTCTGAGCTTACGACGAGTTTCTGGGACAGAAAGAAGCATCTGGTCTGCTGACCTCTGAGAGCGCGGTGGGAGATATGGCTGCAGTAGGTCAGTGAGATAGGGTGGAGCGGAACTGTTCAGATTAAAAAACACACATGAGTATTTTAAACTGGATCCGAAGGTGAATGGGTAGCCAGTGCAGGGAGGCCAAAACTGGTGTGATGTGCTCTCGATGGCCTGTACCAGTTAAAAATCGAGCTGCAGCATTTTGGACCAGCTGTAGACGTGCAATGTCTAATAGCTAACAACAAAAGTAGGTAAGTGCTAGCTAAAAAAATCAAACAAATGGAGCAGACCGCTACAGTGTTTCTCCTAGTTAAATTGCCATGGCAGGGTGCTCATCTCATCCATGATTTTTGTTGATGGGAGGGACGGACACATCCGAGTGCAGCTTGTACAGCAGTTTTTGAGTGAGGTAGGGGGTCAGCATGAGGAAAAAGGCACCTTTAGCTTAGCACAACACATTTGAGCTGTGCACCATTTGTACAGACAGGTTTTGAGTGGGTGGGGGTCAGCGTGAGAGAAGAGGCAGTGTGAGTGCTGCCTTTAGCTTTTTAGCTAGAGCACTTGTATTGGGCGCTGCTAGCTTGGCAGTATGTCAATGCCGGGGTTGTGGGGTGTAGGGTGCTCAGTTCTGTTGACAGGGTGGGGCACCCCGCTTGTATAATGGTAGGGGAACACTGCGCTAGCCTAAAGCCAAAAGCAAAGGTGGGCGGATGAACGCTAGGGAGCGCTAAAGCGCTATTCCGCTTACAGTGGACCTAAACTTTTTGTCAGCGTTTTTGTGAATTGACTAACTTTTATAATTCATAAGCGGATTTGTGCTATTTTTATTTAAAATGCAGTACCGCTAATAACTAATTATCTATCAGTAAAAACCAATAAACTTATTTACAAGCTCTTATGCTGCTTGTTTTATATTTTTCCCCACCGTAAACAGCAGAAAGGAGGAAGGGTGTGAGGGTGAGGGGGGCAGAGCTGAGAACAGACTCGGCTCTACCATGTAGGTAAATGCCTGGGGGTCCCATTTCAGCAGTGGCCCCGGCCCCGCCTCGCCCCGTGCAGTCACCTACATCACTAACATTGATCCTGCTTGTTAATGTACATTTAACATAAAAATAATTATAGTTACGATGAAAACGATCATTAAATACGCAATTAAAAAAACGGTCGATTTCTTTATCCCCCTACTAAAAATGGACTATTCCATGTTGATGACAACTTCCGGGTCAGTCGTGAACTCGAGGGCTAGTTCTGTGGCTAGCTGGTTGTGCTGGGTACTTGGATAAATCCGCAGACAACCCCGATGTTTCAAGCCAAATTAACGTGGCCGGATGATTTTATTGTGTCTTCTGTGTACACCACGCGACGGTGAGTCGTTAGTTTATGTATTTGGGTTGCTTTTTATGTATAAATGCGGTGGCGAGACGCCCGTGTATTTGAGATTTAAAAGTGGTGTGTTAGGGATTAAAGATCATTCTCTTTTTTGTTAATTTCGTGGCCGAATAGAATATATCTACGTAAAGTATTAAATAAATCCTTTGATTTTTGTAATTTCATCCTCTTAGGATCATTTTAGTTACTTTTCATTAAATCTGTTGACTGCCTATAGAAATTTTGATAACAGTTTAGTCCTGTGTATAAAGTAATGCTATTTTTTGTTTTGTTTATGACCTTGTTTAGGTCAGGTTTTTTTTCACCCCCTGTTCCCACCCAGGATGGCATTGGCAAGCTACCGGACCACCACAGCTGTGCGGTAGGACTTAAATTGCACCAAACTATTTGTTTTTTTCTGGACATATTACCCTGGATCATGAACTACAAACTACCAGATTATTGATTGATGGACCTTTAATCATCCGGGATTCAAGAACCGATTTAAAATAGAAAAAAAAGAACTCTTGGGTGTAATCAGGGTCTGTTTTGTTGTGTGTATTTTTTGTCTATTGGTTATAGTCAAAGAAAATGATTATTTTTACAAACAATATTATTATAAATACCTTCCTGTCTATTGGTTATACTCAAAGAAAATGATTATTATTACAAACAATATTATTATAAATACCTTCCTAAGTCTATAGTACAATACAAACAACTTAAAACTTGCTTCTTGTCTGATGGTGTTTTATTTTAGAATTAGCGGTTTAGAATTAGCTTCCCCTAATTTTCATAAGACATTAGTGCTTTTGAAATTGTGGACCTAAATAAATTAATTAGTGCTTTAGAAATAGTGGAACTAATTTTTGGGTTAGTGCTGCCCAGCACTGGCCAAAAGTATAAAATGCTAGCTACAATTTATATGTATCAAATAGCTAAAAGGAAAAGTTGTAAAGCGATTACTAAAACGGCCAAAAGTCAAAAATTGCTTGCTAATGCTAATGTAGCGCAATGAGAGCTAAGACAAAAGTAGTAAATTGTTAGCTAAAAGCTGGGGGGAAGCAAACTCATACTTATAAAAACAAAAGTATAAAGCACTAAATACATGCTAAAATTGCACTGCTCTCCTATGCATTGCAATGGCAGCCCCCAATTAGCAAACTACGGTAGTTTAAAGCCAAAAACTGATAGCTAAAAGCTAGACTTTTAACCAACACCTCCAGATGTGAACACATTACCCCCGTTTTATTTTCTCTCCACTGGCTTCCAATCGATTTTAGAATTAAATTTAAAATTTTATTATACACTTTTAAAGCTCTCAATGGTCTTGCCCCACTATATTTGACTGATCTTGTAGCTGTCCGTGAATATAGGAGAACACTGAGATCATCTAATACATTTCTCCTGTCAGTCCCAAAGACCAACTACAAATGATGGGGTGACCGGGCCTTTTCTGTCGTTGCACCCAGACTCTGGAATCAGCTACCTCAGGACTTGCGCTCCATCACTGATATGGAGTTTTAAAAATCTAATCTTAAAACCTTTTTATTCAGGCAGGCTTTTAATACCTAGTAGTTCTTTGTCATTCTTGTTATGTCTTGTTTTTAAATTTTAACTGGCTGTTTTTTTAATTTTTTATTGTTTGTTTTTTACTTCTGTATTATTCAGCACTTTGTGCACCTTCTGGCTGCTGAAAAGGGCTCTATAAATAAAGATTGATTGATTGATTGATTGATTGATTGATTGATTGATTGATTGATTGATTGATTGAAAAAAGTACTAAATGCTACTAAAAGCTATATGTAGCAAAACTTAAAGGGGACCACATGTAAGTATTTAAAAATTTTATGTTATGTCTGTGTGCTATCTTGACAATATTAATTCATTTTAATACACAAAATAATTCTTAGATAATTAATTATACCCTTTTTAATTCTGCCAGTTTTAACTTTCGTTTTGAACGACCGGTTTCTGATAGAAGTTCTGAAGTCCACGCCCTTCAACGATCTGTTTACGCCCTCTGCACAGCCAGTATCTGTAATGTGTTGTTGTTTTAAAATTAGCTCGTTTTTTATTACTCATTTGACTTACTGTTAGTGTTAGCTTAAGATAACTTACCGAAACCCGTCTGAGCGCGCCGCAGTTTGCTGCTCCTTTTAGCATGAGACCACCCGAATCCGATGCTAATGTTAGCTTGTTCCTCTTCCGGTTTTCGCCAGCTCCGCTCGTTGCACGCGGAGACTTTGAGAGTTATCGCTGTTCCAGTCAAGACACACAAAGTTCACCAAGTGTCTCCCGTAAATTAATCGGTAAAGAGAAGGTCCTCGCTGTTGCGAGGCTTCTGCCAGGCTGCTGCGAGGCTGCACAGTTGAAGCTCCGCTCCATCGCGCCAGAAGAGGGGCTCGTTGACGCCGGTCCCTACGTCGGGGGTCTGCTCGTTTAATTTTTGCCGGCTGCGCGTTTGGAGCGATCGCAAATACACTAAAAATTGAACTAAAACATAAAAATAACAATTATACTTTATTTATAAAGCCATTTAAAAAACCACAGCTGCAACAAAGTGCTGTACACATGAAATTAATAACATATAAACAAAAGATGAGATGAAATCATGAAAAACAACAGTCATGTGTTTAATACAGAAATGGGTTGAGCCTAACCAGGGGTTGCTAGGTGAGGGGCTGGACTCATGTTGGGGTGGGTTGTCCTCGCGCCTGTGACGTCACAAGCGCGATTGACTTCCAGTTTATTTCAAAAACGAGCCGTTTTTATCACAGTAAAATAAATCTACTTAGAGTAAATAAACCACTGGGTGCATTTTTTTGGCCTTTGGACTGTTTTTTTATGAAGTAAATACCCAAAGTTGAGTAAAAAAACATTAAAAAGTGAATTTTGAATGTGTGGTCCCCTTTAATCTAAAACCTAAAAGTAAATTTTGATGCATGAACTGTATTAGTGCAAAGAGAAGCAAGGTTTAAAAAGTAAAATCTGCTGCAAAAACACTCGACAGAATCACTGTGGTAACCACACAACCGCGTCTCTCACTCCCTGACTGCTTTAAGAGGCAGAAAGAAAGAGACAAAAACAAACAACCACTGTGTAAAACCTTGAATTGTAACTTAAAAATTTGTGAACCGTGAGCAGTAGAAGACTCCAAAGATCACGCACAAAAGTTTTTGTGATTTTACAGCATTTTATGTAATAGTTATAACAAACTGCACTTCTGGTTTTGAAGAAAACAGTTTGAGCAAAAATATAATTGAAGTTTGTGGAAGATGACATGTGCACTCTGTATTCTGTGGAGATATGAAAGAAAACCATGAATCTAACAGTAGTGACAGACACACTGAAAGAAGACAGAGGTGACAAAAAGAAAAAAAATTCTACATTTTGAAGTAAAATTTGTGTTTGTACCGATTAAAGTTGTTGAAGTAGTAAGTGCACGTTTGCAAAATAATGTAAAAGATTAGTGTGTGACATCAACTGTCAATTGTTGGTCTGTCAAAAATTTTGAATATTAGGAAACAATCGTTAAGACATGTTGTTTTAGACTTCTGAAGAAGTCGGGACCCGTGATCTTGTTATGTGGACATGGCTGAAAATTGTCCACCCCCCTGAGGGCCTACCGGGAACAGATTTAAACTGGTCTGGGCAAACAACCACCCTGTGGTAAAGAGGCCCAGGTTGCAGCTGCTCCCTGGAACGGCAGAAATAAGAGAAATTGTTTGGTTCTTAATTGAATGCATGAAGCTGTTTTTGTAGGACACAGACCATGTGAGGAGGAGTGAGTGTGTTTTCTGGTTTTCAGAACTATAACAGGACAGCTTCTTAACAAAACCTCTGTTCCACTTTACCGGATTCACCCTGCTCTTACTCACATCCCGACACTGGATTGGGCAACCAGATTGTGTGCAATAAATAGGGTGGATACATAAAAATATATATAAGTTTACTATATATGAAGTCAGTTTTATGACAGATGACATGTCTGGGAAAAATATTTGATAAAAATATTTGATATTCTGTACAAGTTCAAATCAAACAAACTTTTGAAACCCTCTTTCAGTTCCAGGACTTACTCCTCTGGTTCAGGAGCTCAGTTACATGATCGCCTGCATTTTGTGGTGCCAGGCAATGAAAAACTGAACTTTTTGCAGCACACCGTTAGCTCAGGTTTTATTTAAGATTATTTATGGATTGCTAAAATTAGAGACTAAAACACTGAACTGGGTCGTTCTGAGGGCATGGATTGCTGCCCAACCCAGAGGCAGGACCTTCCAGCAGCAGCTGGAAGGTTCTGTTAGGGAGGAGATGAAATTAGATTTTTCTTTCTCAAACTAAACTGTCAGCAGCTGCAAACTGAAACTAACTTGACTGCAGTGAAAAACTTCAGTGACAGTTTGTTTTTCTGGCCTGTGCCCAACAAGCGACTTGCGAACTGACAGACGTGTTTCAACTAGAAGTTCTGGAAAACCCTGATGTTCTGTTTGAGGTAGTCATCACTGCTGTCTGTACCAGGTCCAGATAAAGATGACAAATTTAAGGGACACACTTAAGAGATTATGAGTTTAGACAATGATTGAGAAAGATTAATAAAAACAAAGCACACCATTAAAACCTACCCTGTCTTTGGTTAGAATACCACATAATTTAAATGCTTAAAAGTAGTTTTGTTATGGAAATATATTGTGTAGCCAAATCCTAATTTTAGCTAATTGGCATTACTACATTTGAGGCAGTATTACAAATAGTACAGTAAAAGTTTGTGTAGTAGTACCTAAGAATTTCCAGAAACTAAAAATATATGGACTTTGAGAAACCTAAGACAAAACTGAGAACGGTTTGAGGTGTCCACAAGAAATTTGTGATGGGTTTGAGACCGCTGGGACAAAACTGAAAAGGGTTCAAAATGCTTGGGACTAAATTAAGACGGGTTAGAGACACTTGTGAATTAACTGAAAAGGGTTCAAGACACCTGTAACAAAACTGAGACTGGGCTGAGACACACTAAACAAAACTGAAAAGGGTTTAAGATGCCTGGGACAAAATTTAAAAAGGCTAAAGATGCTGGGACAAAACTGAGAAATGTTTGAGAGGCACGGAACAAAACAGAGAAGGGTTCAAGATACCTAGGGCTAAACCGAGAAAGTTTCAGAATGCCTATAAGAAAACTGCAAAGGGTTCAAGATGCCCTTGATAAAATTAACATTTTGAGAGCAGTGTTTCCCCTTTCACTATAAAAGCAGGGCGCACCACCCTGCAGAGCCCACCACCCTGCAGAACCGATCACTCTGCCTACCGAACCGAACACCACCATCCCCGTCCCCAACTGGCGGCACTGATGTAACGCTAAGCTAGTGGCGTGCAATACAGACGCACTAGATAAAAAGCTAGGTAGTGCTCTGTCTCCCTCATGCTGAGTCATCAAGGTTAAAGATTCCCACAACAAATAAGAGAAGTGTTTGTGAAGAGATCAAGAAACTTGCAAAAACTCAGTCATACGTTTTCAGAGTGTGCTCTAAACTCTAACAACAAAGAATCTGCAACTCAAGTGCAAAAAGTAAAAACCCACAACGATTTTGGAGACTTTTGCAGTAATTTCAAAAACTTTGTAAGATACCGACCTAAATGATGTCTGACACATTATTTTAAAATCAGAAATGCGTCACCTTTGTCCCATAAAAGCACAGTTCGGTGTTTTGTTGACATAAACGTTTATCTCTGATTTTCTACTTGTTCCATGTAACTTTTTTCAGCTCTTATCTAAAACATCACTTCGGATTGCCGCTGTCCTCTGCTCGAGGTTGGACGAGCCTTGGTATCTGTGACACCATCAGTCACACCTCTGCAAGCAGAACTACAGTTTGTTCTTGCAGCTGAAACTTTGGTCCTCCAAGTGATTAAATCCACTCAACAAGATGAAACTGCAAGCGAGATTGAAACCACAGACTCCGTCCGTCCCTCCATCCCTCCCAGTCTCCTCCTCCTCTCTCTGGTCTGACAGACTCCAGCATTCCTCTGGTCTGACTGCATCAAACTGCCCTGAATTATAATTAATTAGTGGTTGGAAAAAAAATAGAAGCTCAGCGTGGTCAGAAAATTATATGGTGAGCTTCCAGAGAGTAAAACATAGAGAGCGTAAAAAACCTCTGCTCACGGCTGAAGAACGGAAAAAACAGGCTAACTTTAGATGTCCGAGGTCATTTTACCAGCCAAACCTGCATGTACTTTTAGTGTTCGCAAACAAAAACAGCACTCTGTAAATTCCCCTTCGACATACAGTCCTGAAAGGTCAAGGTTTGACAAACAGTCTCATTATTTGGATTTTTTTATTATTTTGGGCTGCAAAGTTACTTTCTAGTTTCTTAATTTAATATATATATTTTTTATGGTCTAAAAAAACTCCAGAATGT